>JASEVX010000014.1:47528204-47585704 GCA_031761405.1 Serripes groenlandicus | reverse complement strand
CGAAATAAAAATCATAAATCTTTATGTTTTCGTTTCCCGTTCATAATAACCTATGCCAGTTTCTGAAATGACCCCCAACATGCAAAAAAAAAAATGGATTGACAATTTCTTCTTCTAGTGAATTATTTTTAAAATTCGATATATATGGATATAGTATTGCGTAATAATGATGGTTCCTGTTAAGAAATCTTCGCTTTTTGCAAAGAAATTACAAATAATACAGAACAGAACAGTATTTTTATTTCTATTTTCTTGCACACGATTAAAACACCAATATACCCAAAACGGAGACTAATGACTAAGTGTTCGTCTGAAATGCTGTTGAAGACGGTGTAGAACGACACAGGGCTCGATAAAAAAAACACGGGAATATCACAAGACGCCCAAATCGTAGACGCGGTCCCCTATTGTATTGCCTTACAAATCGTTCCGCCTTATTGGTTGGAATTATTTCGGTTTACGTTTACTCTCACCCTTAACCAACCTGCGACCCCAGTTAAACGAAGCATCTGTAGCATACGACTTTTGAAAACATTGTTGCAAAGGGAGAAATTGCTCATGATGAGCAATTTCCCCCTTTTGCCACAATGTTTCCAATCCTATTGAATAAATGTACTTTCATTCATAAAGTGTTTCTTTAAACAGATTTTTGCCTAGATGTTTTCAAAGTCGCCTACTTCAGATTTACTTCATGTGAGAAAGGATCAACCACAGGTTTTTAATAGTTTATATTCGCCTTTTATGTTTCTGAATAGATGGACTCAAACTCTTTCTCCGATATTCTTTTTATCTCTTTTTTATCTCTACATGTTAAAACATTACTAATAGTACAGTCATGATCCAGTAAACTTCCACATCATCGTATTTATTTGATTTATTGGTCAGGGTTTAACGCCGTTTTCATCAATTTTGAAAGTCATCTCACGGCGACCAGTTCACCTTACCTCGTGGTTCCTGGCCTGCTTATACAAGTACTGCACTCACTCTTTTCTTAAAGCTGCTTTTACCTCATAGATAGTTTAATGTTGCACAATGGTGAAAGACGAATGACGCTCGTCGCAACGTAGGAAAGGAGTTTTTGTGTGTTTGTTTGTTTGGCGCTTTACGCCGCTTTCGAAAAAAAAATCAGTTATATCACGGCGTTTTTCTCGGTCAGTTACCAGTACTACTGGTCCATTTATCCTGACACACCAGCCAGTCAGTTGTAATGCTAACCCCGTAATGAATGGCTGTCCTCCTTTTCGCTCGGGGTTGCGGGGTTGGCATTACGACTGACTGGCTGGTGTCAGGATAAATGGACCAGAAGTACGGAAAACGTCGTGATGTAACTGAAACATTGTTGAGAGCGGCGTGAAACACCAAATTATAAATAAAACGGTCTCGGGCTCGGGAGGTCACTGGTTCGATCCCCGGTCGGGTCATAACAAATACTTTTAAATAGAAGTAATTGCTTTCCCTCCTTTGCGCTCAGGATTGTTGGATTACGATAACGACTGATTCTCTAGTGTTAGGGTAATCGAGCTAGCTCAGTCGGTAGCGACGCGGGATGTCAATGCAGGGGTTGTGAGTTCTGCACCCAGCTCGGCCAACATTCTTTCCGACGTTTGACAAAAGTAACCACTGTGACATTCGTCATTCGTCTTTCACCAATGTCAGTCTATGCGGAAAAGCAGCAAGTTGCTTGGAAAGTATGTTGTGTGAAGTACTGGTGTGAGGAAACCAGGAAACATTCTGACGACGTTTGAAAACATTGTGACAAAAGGGGAAATTGCTCACAATGAGCACTTCACCTTTTGCCGCAATGTTTTAAACAGTATTCAATAATTATTCTTTTGGTTTATATAAGGTTCACACATTTCTTTTTCCAATCGTCCGTTGCAGATATTTTTAGAGTGAAACAAAGGGATCGATGAAAACGTTTTATCTGCATCTTAACATTGAGACAAAAGAAGAAATTCCTCATAATGAGCAATTTATCCTTTTCTGCAATGTTATCAACTGTATGTATGCAATGCGTGTTCATTCGTTTAAAGAGAATTTCTATATCTTTTCCTTAATACTTACAAAGTTGTCTGAGGCAGATTTGTTGTACGTGGGAAAGATTTATTGAAAAAAGGGTCGTTGAAAATTAAAACCTACCGTTTATGTAGTGAAATGACATGACAACAAAACTGTACATAGCGATCCAGTCGATGTCACTATAATGAGGTTTCGTCGATCTAAACTGACTTAACTTTATGGTGTTACTAGAGCCAGTTACGATAGTATTGAATTCAACAAGTAATACGCTAAATAACGGATGGTTTATCACTTGTTTGTGTTTCGACACTTTATCATGTTTATGTTATATTCCTTTCAATAATGGTATATATATATTTTTTCTGTATATAAGAGCGCGTATGATTTGAGGACAAAGCAAGGCAATAGAGATGCATACAAAGAAGTCCGAACATGTACAAATTCATTTCGATGTTTAACTCATCCAATGTTCAAATGCCATTGCAACATATTATACAAAAGCCAACCACAAAAGAAAGAGTATGACAAATTAAGTATATGCTAAGGTGTTACTAGTCTTTTTCATATCAACTCATACAATGTTAAATGTTTAAATGTCATTGCAACATATTATACAAAAGCCAACCACAAAAGAAAGAGTATATGCTAAGGTGTTACTAATCGTTTTCATATTTACCTTTTCGCTGCCAAAGTCAATTAAAGGCTTTTGCAAACAATGCAGATTCAGATGAACCAGCTCGTAACGCTTTTAGACTGGTGCCCTAGTTCCATGATAAGCTTACTATAAGAACTGGTAAGTTACCAAGGATAAACTGTGATCTAACTGAACTACTAGAAGTACTGGTAATTTACCCAGTATTAACCGTGATATAACTGAACTACTAAAGAACTGGTAATTTACCCAGGATAAACCGTGATATAACTGAACTACTAGAAGTACTGGTAATTTACCCATTATATCCTTGATATAACTGAACTACTAGAAGTACTGGTAATTTACCCATTATATCCTTGATAAAACTGAACTACTAAAGAACTGGTAATTTACCCAGGATAAACCGTGATATAACTGAACTACTAGAAGAACTGGTAATTTACCCATTACATCCTTGATATAACTGAACTACTAAAGAACTGGTAATTTACCCAGGATAAACCGTGATATAACTGAACTACTAGAAGAACTGGTAATTTACCCATTATATCCTTGATATAACTGAACTACTAAAGAACTGGTAATTTACCCATTATATCCTTGATATAACTGAACTACTAAAGAACTGGTAATTTACCCATGATAAACCGTGATATAACTGAACTACTAGAAGTACTGGTAATTTACCCAGGATAAACCGTGATATAACTGAACTACTAGAAGAACTGGTAATTTACCCATTATATCCTTGATACATGTATAACTGAACTACTAGAAGTACTGGTAATTTACCCATTATATCCTTGATATAACTGAACTACTAGAACTACTGGTAATTTACCCATGATAAACCGTGATATAACTGAACTACTAGAAGTACTGGTAATTTACCCATTATATCCTTGATATAACTGAACTACTAGAAGTACTGGTAATTTACCCAGGATAAACCGTGATATAACTGAACTACTAGAAGTACTGGTAATTTACCCAGGATAAACCGTGATATAACTGAACTACTAGAAGTACTGGTAATTTACCCATTATATCCTTGATCTAACTGAACTACTAGAAGTAGTGGTAATTTACCCAGGATAACCCGTGATATAAATGTACTACTAGAAGTACTGGTAATTTCCCCAGGATAAACCGTGATATAACTGAACTACTAGAAGTACTGGTAATTTACCCATTATATCCTTGATCTAACTTAACTACTAGAAGTAGTGGTAATTTACCCAGGATAAACCGTGATCAGACCGTCATACCATAGAGTTTAAAAATAGTTATATTGGCTGTCCTTCTTGGCGCTCAGGGTTGCGCGGTTAACACCACGACTGACTAGCTGGTGGTGTCAGGATAAATGTACCAGTAGTACTGGTGACATACCAAGGAAACGCCTTGATATAACTGAACAATTGTTGAAAAAGGCATCAAACACCTAGAACAATCAATAGATCCTTTCTTCCTTTCTGCTGCGGACCCCGATTCGGTCATTGATACTTTACAAAAACAAAGTAATTGTGACCGACTGACTGACGGACGGACGGACCGACCGACCAATCCACTCTACAATGCAGTGCCACCCGTGTAAGGAAAACATGTTCAAAACGATTCAAAACCTTGCTCTATCTTCTGTATGCTTTACTACTTGTGTTCTTAGCCTGCCTGCCCTAACTGGATTAAAATGTTTCACTTAAATGGTCAGATTATAGCTTAACAAAACTACCGTAAGCGGATAAGCTGATTATGTGTCTATTGTTTGCATAATCCGGAAGTGTCATGACAAAAGGAGCCATCCAATTATTGCATACACACAGTCTCAACAAACTCTTTACTGTCCGCCTATATGTTATATATACAGTCAAACCTGTGCTAAATGCCACCTTTGTATAGCAATTCCCTATCTATAGCTTTTAATATCCCAAGTAATTATGTTCTGCCTAAATGACCCTGTAATTAAAGACCACCTGTGAACAAAGACCATATTGATCACTTACATAGGGTGGTCTTTAAACACAGGTTGGACTGTAACTACAAACTACAAACATATTCCGGGGGCAAACCCTAGAAGTCAAATGAGCCGTTCCACGTGAAAACCAACATTATGGACTCAGCGTAATGTATCGACCCAGATCAGCCTGCGCAGTCCGCACAGGCTAACCCGGGCCGACACATTCCGTCTCAGGGGGAAAGAGGTATAGAGTAACGAGTCCTCAAACAGAAAATCCACAGGAGGCGAAAAAGGTGTCTCGATGTCTGCTTCCTGGAGACTAAACCAGTTCTCGCGCCGTTTGTGTTGGAAAACTATATGGAAAAAGCAGCCAGTTGCCAGAAATGACTTGTGTGGAGTACTGGTTCGAGAAAATTACAACCTCATAAGACTAGATTTGACTGAAATATTGTTGAAAAACTTCGTTGGACTCAAATCAATCAATTTTCTTGTCCCGTGATGTTTTTTAATAAGCAAGAAAAGTAAATACAAAACGAGGAAAATAAAATTAATGAACGAGGAATTCGAACGTCGCACAAAGGGTTTGTTTTATTGTTAAACGAAATAAAACGTTAATCGTTTAATAGAACCACATTGCTCCCTATACGATCTAATTGTCCCTTACACTCGAAAAGTCATTTTCTCTCTCGCCATTGTGTAATATTAACCCAATTCCCCCACGTACACAAAGAAATTGCAGCAGACGACTTTGAAATATGGCAAATATCTACAGTTTATAGTAGAAAGTTATTGAATGAAGTTGAAAACATTATGGCAAAAGGAGAAATTGTTTTTTATAATATTTGTTAACCCATTACTTCACACGGACGACATTTGACGACTGCTGTTGCAGACGACTTTTGAAAACATTGCAATAAAAAGGTGAAATTGCTCAAAACGAGCAATTTCACCTTTTATTGCAATATTTTCAACTCTTTATCAATATAATTTATTCAATTTTCTAGATTGGTGAAATTGTTCGTCTGATGATTGTAAAGCAGACGACCTATGAAAAGTCATGTGATGTAATGGGTTAAATAGAATGCGTTATACTATGGGCCGGTAGCCTAATTACTTTTAATACAATAGTTGTCATTGTCATTGCCATTGTAATTGTAATTGTAATTGTAATTGTAATTGTAATTGTAATTGCTTTGTATGAGCATTTTTACATTTTGCTGCAATGTTTCCAACAGTCGTCTGCTGCAGATTGTCGAAACGCGTCGGCAGGCGGGAAAGGATAACCGTTTCTCTGATAGAGATGACATATGGCGACGTTACGGCGGACGAGTTTTGAAATTATTGTGCGAAAGGGAGAAATTGATCAAAGTCAGTAGTTTCTGAATTCCGTACAACATTTTCAGCTTTGTTTAAATACAGTCCAACCTGTGTTTAAAGGACACCTATGGGAATAGAACAGTGTGATCTTTGTTCACATGTGGTCTTTAGTTACATGGTCATTTATATGGGAATAGAACAGTGTGATCTTTGTTCACATCTGGTCTTTAGTTACAGGGTCATTTATATGGGAATAGAACAGTGTGATCTTTGTTCACACGTGGTCTTTAGTTACAGGGTCATTTATATGGGAATAGAACAGTGCGATCTTTGTTCACATGTGGTCTTTAGTTACAGGGTCATTTATATGGGAATAGAACAGTGTGGTCTTTGTTCACATGTGGTCTTTAGTTACAGGGTCATTTTTATGGGAATAGAACAGTTTGGTCTTTGTTCACATGTGGTCTTTAGTTACAGGGTCATCTTTGCAAACTAGTAATTGGGAAATTAAAAGTGTTGTTGCTATAGACAGGCTATTGTCGTTGCTATAGACAGGATAATGTCGTTGCTATAGACAGGGTATTGTTGTTGCTATAGACAGGATAATGTCGTTGCTATAGACAGGGTATTGTTGTTGCTATAGACAGGGTATTGTTGTTGCTATAGCCAGGATAATGTCGTTGCTATAGACAGGATAATGTCGTTGCTATAGACAGGGTATTGTTGTTGCTATAGACAGGATAATGTCGTTGCTATAGACAGGGTATTGTTGTTGCTATAGCCAGGATAATGTCGTTGCTATAGACAGGGTATTGTCGTTGCTATAGCCAGGATAATGTCTTTGCTATAGACAGGGTATTGTTGTTGCTATAGACAGGATAGTGTCGTTGCTATAGACAGGGTATTGTTGTTGTAATAGACAGGATAGTGATGTTGCTATAGCCAGGATAATGTCGTTGCTATTGCCAGGATAATGTATTTGCTATAGACAGGGTATTGTTGTTGCTATAGACAGGATAGTGTCGTTGCTATAGACAGGGTATTGTTGTTGTTATAGACAGGATAGTGATGTTGCTATAGCCAGGATAATGTCGTTGCTATAGACAGGATAGTGTCGTTGCTATAGCCAGGATAATGTCGTTGCTATAGCCAGGATAATGTCGTTGCTATAGACAGGATAATGTCGTTGCTATAGACAGGATAGTGTCGTTGCTATAGCCAGGATAATGTCGTTGCTATAGACAGGATAGTGTTGTTGCTATAGACAGGATAATGTCGTTGCTATAGCCAGGATAATGTCGTTGCTATAGACAGGATAATGTCGTTGCTATAGAAAGGATAGTATCGTTGCTATAGACAGGATAATGTTGTTGCTATAGACAGGATAGTGTCGCTGCTATAGACAGGGTATTGTTGTTGCTATAAATAGGGTATTGTTGTTGCTATAGACATGGTATTGCTAAAACAAAGGTGGTCATTAATTACATGGTCATTTCTACATCAAATGAGTAATTGGGAAATTAAAAGTGTTGTTGTTATAGACAGGGTATTGCTAAACAAAGGTGATCTTTAAAAACAGGTCTGATTGTACTATACTTCGGATTGTTCAGAAATTACATCTCTGCTCACTCTTCTAACATAGGCACTCTTGTTAATAATAACCCTTAGTGTTCACTGAGTGAAATTATAAATGAGTGCAGTATAGGTTATTGGTCTGTTTGTACAGTGTTTTACGCCGATTTCAACATGGTTTTCTTTTGTTCAGTTATACGACGCACAGGTGCCCGTCTCGTTTAAAATCTAAAAATAGCATTTTACTATACATTGACAATATATAATAAAATGCTATTTTTAGATTTTAAACGAGACGGGCACCTGTGATACGACGGTGTTTCCTGGGAAGGTTACCAGTGCTACTGTTACTTTTATCCTGACACCAGCGGAGTCAATCGTAATGCTAACCGCAAAATCTTGAGCGCCAAGAAGGTAGAGCCATTACTATCATGTTTAAAGTAGTTGGTAAGGCCCGGTCGGGGGATCGAACCCGCGACCTCCCGCACCGAGCTACCAAATATTAGAAAAAAATACAAGTTGACTTTTGTTAACAGTGCATAATTAGTTCAGCCTGTGTATTGATAGAGTATGATCAAGATATGCATTGTTCATGTAATAGCTTCGTAGCTCTGAAAGACGCTTCTGTGCCCTGGTAGCTCAGTCGGTAGCGTGGCAGGCTGTCAATGCAGGGGTTGTGAGTTCGAACCCCAGCTCGGCCAACATTCTTTCCGATGTTTGACAAAAGTCACTGTCACAAGCGTCGTTCGTCTTCCACCAATGGGCTTACAGTATATAGCAGACAGTTGCTTGGAAAGAATGTTGTGTGGAATACTGGTGTGAGAAAGCCAGGAAACACATGAGTAGGTGAACTGGCCGCCGTGATATGACTGAAAAATTGTTGAAAACAGCGTTATACATCAATCAATCAAATCTATGACATTGTGCAGATTCTGCTGGTCTACACTGTTCTGAAATGCCGAACTGTACCCTTTTCTCATGCACTGGCTCACAATTAGCTCAGTCTCAAACCGAAACCAACAACTATATATGAGCCGTCCGCGAGAAAAACAACATAATGGCCCCTGCGTAAATAAATCGACCCAGATCAGCCTGCGCGGACTCAGGGAGATAGAGGTATAGAGTAATGATTCCTGAAACAGAAACATCCACAGGAGACCACAATGGTGGTTTTCTCGCGGGACGACTCATATCCTCTCATTGTCGTCATATCATGCTTTATAGATTGGTTTTAGTCTAACACCGTTTTTAATACTTTTTTCAGTCTCATTCCGACGTTCAGTTCAACGACCCGTGTGTTACCTTACTTTCTACAACCAGTAATCTACACAGCAGTCAGTTTCCAAGGAACTTGCTGCATTATATACTCTTAAGCCCATTTATTTAAAGGCGAATGACTCTTGTCACATTTGGCTTTTTGTCACATGACCGAGGGACTGTTGGTAACATTGGGGCTCGAACTCACAAGCTTCCTCATTTGATAACCCGCGACGCTAGCGACTGAGCTACCGGTGCTCGTCTAGATGCTGTTTGGTGCAGGCTAGTCTTATATCATCAGGGCCACCTGGGTGGTGTAGTGGTAGAGCGTCCGCCTTTGGTGCAGGAGGTCGCGGGTTCAATCTATCCTCGACAGGATTATCCCAAATATACTTTAAAATGGTAGTAATTGCTTCCCCTCATTGGCGCTCAGGAGTGTGTGTTTAGCCTAACGACTGACTCGCTGGTGTCAGGTTAATAGGACCAGTAGTACCGGTAACTTACCGCGGGAAATGCCGTGATATAACTAACATAAATGTATGCTGTTGAAAGCGGCGTTCAAACACCCTATAAACCAATCCCGTTAATACCATCACATCAAATAAAGGAAAATCATTCGCTATCTTGCCCTATCATGCTCTCTATGTACGGCATAAACACAGTCTAACAGTAGTGCGATATAATAACAGAGAACTAGATAAGAGGTCGTAAACTGATCTTTTCCCCCACCATATCTCTCTTATTACTCAACCAAATCCTATGTTGTGGGTACTCAAAAGAATCGTCTCGATTCTTTTGAGTACCCACAACATAGGGTTTGAATGTCAAATAAGGATTTTAGAACATGAAACAATGTCCCTTATCTAGAGCTCTAAGTTTATCGTATTGATATCAATAGTATAGCCTAGGATAGCTGTAGAGGGTAAACGAACTGATAGAACGAGAGGCAAATATCAAAAATATTCGCCTACGGACGTTTCACAAGTGAATATCGTTTATTTTTTGGATGTGTCAGTGTTGGGGTTTTATAAACAGTCTCTACTTTCGATTTTGTTATTCGCAGTGAGATATTTGTTTTATAAATACTACATTTGATGGCGTGTTTAACTGTTTACATTCGGACTGCCTTTGTTCGAGTCGTATGCTTTTAATTTTTTTTTTAGGGGGAGGGATAAATATAATTGTCGATTTTATTTTAGATATGTAGTGTTCATATAACCATCGAAAAATCAGAAAATTATCGATTTAAGCATTTTGTTTTATTTTACACAGCGTTTTCATAAAGTATGTGTAAGGGAAACGCCTTCAACCGCTTTATAACGCCTCTGCAGCAGACGATTTTTCCAAAACATTGATGTAAAAGGAGAAATTGCTCGTTATGAGAAACTTCTATGTTTACCACAATGTTTTCAACTTTTTTTCAACAGTAAGTTTACCTTTCTTTTACAAAGATTTTCAATATTTACGCCTAAAAAATATAAAAGTCTTCTGCTGAAAATTTAGAGTATGTGGGAAAGGGTGAACATTATACAGTGACATGCAGATGAACATGTACACGCGTGCATGCTGATCTGGATCTACTCGCTGATTAAACCATTTCTATAAATGTGAAATTTAATCGATACATGTATACGTTCACTGTGTGTGCAATACAATCATAAATATTCCCAGGCGAATTTCCCATCCGTCTTACGAGGGACATACTGGCATAAGTAAATGAAAACATCAAATAAAACTTGTGAAACACGTGGTGGGGCGAAAATAAAAAAGTGTAGAAAGTGGGCGTGACCTCGGTCCGATTAACGGGCCAATCAACTGAGCCGGAAACTCTAATTGATGACGTATGGTTGAGGATCTCGCGCTCATTTGCATAACAACTATGAACGAGAGTTAATACTATCATAAATAAGATCCGTATGTTGGGACTCAATACGTGAAGTTTAAAAGTTGTAGAGTTTTCCAAGAGTGGTGATAGACGCAACCGGACGTCTACGAGTGAATACCGAAAACAGACGGGGGCTTTCATTAAAGTTTCTAGATTCGCAGAGAGTGGTTATGGATATAATTGTGCATGGACATATACAGTGATAAATAGAGTGTATATTTATATACCCGTCAGTCTTTCATACAGTTTCTGCACGTGCACCACGAGCTCTGCACGGGACGTAAGGGGTAATTGTATTTTTTATTAATTGGATTGTTTGGGATTTATACTTTCATGTATACATGTAACTATTTAGGTTTGATTCGATTTTCGACTTTGGAGTTTTATAAGTATAAGCAAGGTGGGTGGTGTATTTATTATTGGATCTATAATATATAATAATTTCTTTTATATAAATAATATCATTGTGTGTAGAAACCATTTCCATGCGAGTAATTTTTTCGAAATACTCATATATAACACGTTTACGTTTTACGTGTATGAATGGTTCTTATTGACAATGGAATACCATCCAGAGAAGTAGGGAACTTCTTTGACGTTACCCTTTCCCCAAATACAATAATTCAACCGTATGCGACTGTCAGCATCATGGCAAAACTATAGAAAATCTCTGTCAATAAAGGTGGAAATTGCTCATGATGGACAAGTTCCCCTTTTTCCATAGGATTTTCAAAAGTAGCCTGTTGTAGTGTAGTTGCGTCTAATGCATCTGCAGGTGGGGAAATGTTGCAATATTTGTTGTCTGTGTAATAGTTTATATCGTACAACATGTATTTCATTTATTAAAGTCATGGTTATATAATATAATATAGGGAAACCGCCGTGGTCGAGTGGTTAGTGTCGGGGGACTTGTAACCGGGTGTCCCGGGTTCGATCTATATGACGGTCATGGTGGAGTGCCCTTGGGCAAGGCACACGTTCTATCCTAGTACTGGTTTGTTTACCCAGTGAACTGTCGCTGTGATATAACTGAAATAATGTTGAAAGCGGCGTAAAACCCCAATAAATAAATAAATAAATAATATATAATATTATACAATATATATATATATATATATATATATGCATGGACCTAGTTAAACATTCTTACAGGAATTATTTTATTATTTACAAGAAAAGGGTTTTCATTGTTAGATAGTATATTAAATGTTATTATACAACAACGTTAACCTTGAACTGACCTTCATACGAATATGGATGTTTATACTGACAAGGTTTTTAAATGATAGATAGATAGATACATATATAGATATTCTTTTATTTCCTCCATAAATTAAGAGTACATACATACATGCATTCATAGTACGACAAATAACAAAAAAATAACAGTAAACAGTCCACATATTAGTTATTTAGAGGTTGCTACAAGAGACATACAAGTAATATCGAACATACGCAAATTAAGCATGTGTGTATATATGTGTTTCGGAGGGATTTCCAGAAAAAATGGTCTCAGTGATATACTTGAAATGACGTTGAAATCGGCGTAAAAAACGATAGAAACTAAACAAACTTCAGATTAAGATTACACCATCAAATTATATTAGATGGGATAAACCTTTGTCTGGTTGATTCAATTGATATACTTCAAGAAAGAAAATCTATTCCCAGGGATATAACTGAAATAATGTTGAAAGCGGCGTAAAATACGATAGAGACTAAACAAACTTCAGATAAACCTAAAGCCATCAAATTATTCTAGAAAATGATATTGATATACTTCAAGCCAACTTCAGGTTAAGCTAAAGACCACCAGATGGGATAATTTTTTGTCTAGTAGATTATATTGATATACTTCAAGAAGAAAAAAAATATGTCACAGGGATATAATCTGCGTATCAACACGATAGAAACTTTTCAAACTTCAGGTTAAGCTTAAACCCATCAGATGGGATAAATCTTTGTCTAGTAGATTATATTGATATACTTCAAGGGGGGGAAAAAATCTGGGGCAGGGATATAACTGAAATGACGTTGAAAGCGGCGTAAAACATGATAGAAACTAAACAAACTTCAGGATAAACTAAAAAACAGTCAAATTATATTAGATGTGATAAGCCTTTGTCTAGTAGATTATATTGATATACTTGAAGTAAATAAACAATTCTATCGCAGGGATATAACTGAAATAATGTTGAAAGCGGCGTTAAACAGATTCTCATATACAATTAACCCAAAGTGCATGATCAGATTAATACAGTCAGGGTATACTGGACGGGATAAGCCAGTGTCTAGTAGATTAAATTGATACATCGAGGGTCAGAGCTCCAGATAAGACGAGTATTTCACATCGTGAAATCATTATTTGACTCTCAAACCCTATATTGTAGGTACTCAAAAGAATCGTCTCGGTGAGACGATTCTTTTGAGTACCAACAACATAGGGATAAGTTGAGTCATACACGCGATAGTGATGGGAAAAGGTCAGTTTTCTGCCCCGTATCTAGTCCTCTGATCGAGGGTATTTAATTCTATCTTATTTTGATCCGTTCTCCGATAAAGACACCGCTAGTTTTAATCCTTTCCCACAAATAATAAATCTGCAGCAAATTTTGAAAACATATAGGAAAGTAAATTGAAATTCTCTATTCGTGAAGGTATAATTATTGAAAAGAGTTGAAAACATTGTAGGAAAAGGAGAAATTGCTCATTAATATCATAATATTTTCAAAAGTCGTCGCCTGCAGAGGCGTCGTAAAGCATCTGTATGTGGGAAATGGTTAATCAAATTCAAATTCAAATATTTTATTTAAAATATTTAGGCCACCGGCCCATAATATAAACAATACATATATATTTTTGTCCCCACAAAATACAATTATTTGTGTGGGAAATGGTTAATATAGCTATAAGTCTAGATCAGGAGCAGTAATCATGTATCTCTTATAACGCAATTAACTCTATTTTGTGGGTACTCAAAGGAAAATTGTCTCAGATTCTCTAGAGTGCCCACAATATGAGGTTAGGATGTCGAATAAATATTTTAGAAGATGAAAAAACGTCTCTTTAATAACTAAACACGTGAGCGAGTGAAATATTGTATTGAAGTGTCAACAACCGATATAATAGCGATGATTAACCCTTTCACACATATAGATACATTTAAACTCGTCCGTAGGTAGACGACTATTGAAAACAATGTGGCAAAATGGGGAGGTATTTTTCATGGTGAGCAATTTCTCGGTTTGCTATACTTTCTTTATTAAACTCTATTCAATTATTAAAGTATCGTGTTTATAGATATTTCCAAAAGTCGTCTATTGTATATTTGTTGTACGTTTGAGACGGTTTAAATGTCTAGCTGTGTATGAACGCTGTTCATTTATAACACACGCATACGTCATCACTGTATATACATGTGTGTAACGTCATGCGATAAAATGCCCTTAACTGAATAATTGTTGAAAACATCCATAAACCCCAATACAGAGCGAGCTCTAAATAAGAAGCGTTTTTCATGCTCTAAAATCCTTATTTGACCTCTAAAACATATGTTGTGGGTACTCAAAAGAATCGTCTCATTGAGACGATTCTTTTGAGTACCCACAACATAGGTTTTAATGAGTGCTGAGAGAGATTTTATATTAGAAAGACCTATTTACTCCTCCTTATATAGTCAGTCCTCTGCCCAATAGATCATTTACACTGAAGCTGTCAGACATCTCTGCAGCAGATGACTGTTGTAAACATTGTGACAAAAGAAGAAATTTCTCATGAGCATTGGCTCCTTTTACCACAATTTGCTTAGTCGATTACTATCATTTATGAAGTAAGTAAGTTTAGTAAGTAAGTATTTTTGTCCCGATGCTTTCAAAATCGTGCGCTGTATATTTGTCGTATGCGGGGAAAGGGTTAAATAGTGAGAATTTGGAGGGAGGTCTTTTCCAATTTAATTGAGCCGTTCCACGTGAAAAACCAACATGATGGACTCTGCGTAATGTCTCGATCCAGATCAGTCAGCGCGGACTAATCCGGGCCGATACATATCGTCTCAGGGGGATAGAGGTATAGAGTAATGATTACTGAAACAGAAAATCCACAGGAGGCGAAAGAAAAAAGTCCGGGTTAGCATGTGCGGCATGCCTAGGATGATCCGTCATCCGAGTCGATACTTTACGCAGAGTCCACAAAGTTGGTTTTTCTCGTGTAACGGCTCAAATATAATTGATCATGAGGATACATCATTTAACCCTTTACCCACATTCAAATAAATCTGCAGCAGACGACTTTCAAATTATCATGTCTAGAATATAGAGAATCTCTATAGATGATATAGTATGATTATTGAATAGAGTTGACAATCATTGTGACAAATGGAGAAAATTGCTCATTTTGAGCAATTTCTCCATTTGCCACTATGATTTCAAAAGTCGTCTGCTTCAACAGTATCAGAAAGCGTCTACATGAGGGGAAGGGTTAATTAATATATACATGTTTATACAGCTATGTGTTTTGCGTGTTTTAACGTCAGGCAGGCAATATAACCCTTTTCCATTAGCAGGTCCATTTTGACACCATTTGCTACAGCCGTTTTTAGCTCGACTTTTGAAAAAAAACGAGAGCTATTGTCATGACCCTGGCTTCGGCGGCGGCGGCGTGGTCGTCCGGTTATGGTTTTTTGTTTAGCTCATTTTTTTTTTCTCTGTTTTCTCCCTATCAGTCGAGCGTCTGTGCCGTACGCGATGCTCTTGTTTGAAATAAATTACATAAAAGGGAAACTGCTGTTTTCAACTCTATCCAATAATTTAACTTACATTTATAGATGTTTTAATAAGTGTTTTCAGTGTCGTGCAATGTTCGAAATGGTTAAAATACCTGTTTTGCTTAACTCTTTCAGCGCCAAAGGCAATATTGAGGTTTTTGCAAACAATGCAGATTCAGGTGAGTCAGCTCGTAACGAGCTGTCTCACCTGAAATCAGCATTGTTTGCCTTTTACTTTTCAAAATAGTCCAAACTTTTTTCACATGAGAAATGGAGACGCCTGATTTTGAACATGGAAGAGTCTACTTTAAACAATTCGGCGCTGAAAGAGTTAAAACATAAAGATACATTGTATATTTGGGGGGGGGGGGGGGGGGGTCTTCAAATTCTATAATAATTGATAATATTGATATATGAATAGAACGCGTATGCGTAAACATACACGACACAACATGTCAGCCGTACCACGAGAAAACCAACAGTATGAACTCTGCGTACAGTATCGACCCGGATCACCCTAAGCATGCCGCACAGGCTAACCCGGACAGACACTTTTCGCCTCCTGTGGATTTTCTGTCTCAGGAATCATTACTCTATACCACTATCCCCCTGATACGGACAGTGTTCATAATGCTAGTTTTCTCGTGGAACGATACAACGTTTGTATTGCGTAATCTCTTAGTGTCTTCGTTTTCTTCCATACTTCCTGCATACGTTTGGGAAAGGATTTGAAATGATATGCTAACAATATAATCACCTCCGTTTCAACTTTCCTCAGTATAGTACGTTTACAGTGACAGTGTATTAAAGCTGTGAGAGTATGTTGTGTTGGGTACTGGCGTGAGAAAACCAGGAAACATATGAGTAGGTGAGCTGGCCGCCGTGATATGACTGAAAAATAAATTGTTGAAAACGGCGTTAAACTCCAATCAATCAATCAATTGAGATCAGCATCTTTAATATGTACCTATATGTGCTAAAGGGCTAAACAGACTTCACTAGAATATGACGCAGCAGACGAATATTGAAAACATAGTGGGAAAAGTTGAATCGAAGTCCTGAATGTCATACCGTGCATGTGTTAAACGTATTTATGATAACAAAAAATATGAGTAGAAAATATAATCGGGAATATAGAGCAGCAATGGTTTACATTGCAATTGAAGCACTTGACGCAATAACTGCATATATGTAGATCGAATTACAAGGATTTAAAAAGAAATCACACCCTCCCACGAGATGTTATAAAATACCGTCATATTTAATCGTAAGGTGAAGTTGGTGTCTAGTGTATTAATTGATCCAATACACTTGCATTCGACATTTCGGGCAACACGTTTGAATACTATATATATTTGGCATATATTTAATAAATTACTATTCAAAATGATATAGATAGACATGCTTACTTAAAACATTATTATTTAAATAACTACAGGCATACATGTGCATGCCTTCTTCAAGCATGATGCTAAAAGACAAAATTCTGCTCCCAGTGGGTCATGTTGGTGTGTCATTTCGGGGATGTAAGTTCGAACCCCGGCTCGTCCATCAGTCTTTCCGACACCTTTGGCTAGGGTTAATTTGACAAGCATAAATCGTCTTCCACCGTTGGACGTACAGGCTATGTGGAAAAGCAGCCAGTTTCTGGTAAAAGATTGTCATGAGAAGTATGGGTGAGTAAACTGACGTGATATGACTGTAACCAAAAGTGTTGAAAACGACGTTGAACCCAAAGCAATCAATCGACCAAAAAAGGAATCCGCCGTGGTCGAGTGGTTAGCGTCGGGGATCTGAAGCCGGGTGTCCCGGGTTCGATCCCCAGTCGCGGCACGACGGTCATGGTGGAGTGCTCATGGGCAAGGCACATTTTCTACCCTAGTACTGGTTTGTTTACCCAGGGATCATGAATAAGTGAACTGTCGCCGTAATATAACTGGAATAATGTTGAAAGCGGCGTAAAACCCCAATAAAACAAACAAACAAATCGACCAAAAATGAACATAAATACATGTCTACTTCTCATGAGGTTTATAATACAAGTATAGGCTAGTAATCTCCGTCTTAAACATTTTAAGAGGGTTATCGTCATTTCCCTTAATTCACCTGTCCCCATTTTTCGACAGCTTTTCATTTTGACGAGCGCCCGTCGTCCTACACCAATGGGTTAAATAGTCCATGTGGGAATGCAATCGGTTGGCGGGAAAAATGTTGTTAGGAATACTGGTGCGTGAAAGGCAGGAAAATGACGTTAGGTAAACTGGCCCGCCGTGATATAACACTTGAAAATGGCGTTAAACTCCAATCAATCAGCCGACAAAATATGTATATGACGATGCTGATGTCAGTGCAAGAATTATAAAGCTGGCTTTTCTGTACAGTGTAGGCCCAGATCACCTTGTCCATCTTCACAGAATTATCAAAATCTACTCAGTGTTACAGAGAATATTCTTATTTTTGTAAGTAATATTTGAACATTGAAGATTTTGATCAGACTGTACGTATGCAAAGGTATATCTTGATATTAGCTGTTCACAAAATTCCAACACGGTAACTTTAACCACGGAAGGAATAATCTATTATTAACACAAATAGTGTGGGGAAATGATATTTTCCAGTGTTTGCTGTCCTTTAATACAATAAATAAATCATGAATTATAAAGCATTTTGACGATCTCTAACATTTTAATAGAAATCTGAGTTTCTTAACGCTTTGCAATGATAGCTCATTTTAAAAGATTTTAAAATTCTAACACATATAAAACAAATCTGAAACAAATAATTATGAAAACATGTAGGCAAAACTTATGGAAATATAAATGGAAGTATGATTTTTGAATAGAGAAATACGATGATCAATTTGCCCTTTAGCCGAAGTGTTTTCAAACGTTGTTTTCTTCAAATGTGCCAAATTGCTTTTGCATGTATAAAAGGGTTTAAATGGTCGTTAAATTGAAAGGATTAAGAGATGACATATTGATAAATATAATACAACAATTTTATGTCAAAATGAGACCGGTTTCCTTTTGTCAAAATGTTTTTAATTTTATGCGATAATTACACATTAGGAAGTTTATAAAAAAGAGTCTGTGCATGTTTTTTCCTGGATGTTTTTAAAGACGTCCGTTGCAAATATGTGGTATATGAGAAAGGATTGATGCGAGTTGTTAACCCTTCGCCTCCTACAACAAATCTGCAGGAGACGACTTTCAAAACATCTCAGTAAAATGAAGTGCACAACTCTATAAACGGAAAAATAATAATTTAAAATCATCGTGAACAAAATAGAACTTGCTCATTATGAGCGATTTCTCCATTTATCACAATGTTTTCTTCAAAAGTTGTCTGATGTAAATGCGTCAAAATGCAAGTGGGATCGTTTAAATAGATAAGGGTCAATCGGAGATATTGATAAACGAAAAACCAACTAGTTTGAAGTAGTCTATGCGATAAACACTGTCGATTTGAATTCAATTTAGTGAAATAAACATTGTCTATTGTATATAACACTAAACAGCCACCGCTGATGTCGATGACTCGAGTTTTTGACATGTGCGGATCTGTTGGAATGATTTTGAGCCGTCCCACGAGAAAACCAACATTGTGGACTCTGCGTAAAGTATCGACCCGGATCAGCCTCAGCATGCCGCACAGGCTTATCCGGATAGACACTTTTCGCCTCCTGTGGATTTTAGGTTTCAGGAATAATTACTCTATACGTCTATCCCCCTGAGACGGAATGTGTCGGCCCGGATAAGCCTGCGCAGACTATCATCTTCGTAAACTCGTTTATTAAAAGTAATAATAAATAAACACTCATGAAATATCCTCTATTTAGCAACCGTTGACGATGTTCGGTGCTCTTTTCGACATTAACTTTACACCCCTTTCCATCACTATTCCAGTTAGACCATGACGATTGCTTGATTATATACCAGACCGCCTCGGTGGTGTAGTGGTAGAGCGTCCGCCTCGGGAGCGAGAGGTCGCAGATTCGATCCCCGGCCGGGTCATATCAAGGACTTTACAAATGGCAGTAGTGGCTGCCCTCATAGGCGCTCAGGATTGCGGGTTTAGCATGACGACTGACTGACTGGCTGGCTGGTGTCAGGATAAATGGACCAGTAGTACTGGTAACTGACCCAGGAAGCACCGCGATATAACTGAAAAAATGTTGAACGAGGCGTAAAACACCAATCAATCAATCAATCAATCAATCAATCAATCAATCAATCAATGATGATTTATCAATGATGATTTATCACTGAGATACCACTTATTCGATGCCTCTATCAATCCGGGGGTTGTGAGTTCGAACCCCAGCTCCGCCAACATTCATTCCGACGTATGAAAAGTGTCACTGTGACAAGCGTCATCGATCTTCCACCAATGGACTTAACAATCCATGTGGAAAGAAAAGCAGCCAGTTGCTTGGCAAGTCTGCTGGGTGGCGTACTGGTGTGGGAAAGCCGGGAAACACATGAATAAGTGAACTGACCGCCGTGATATGACTGATATGACTGAGAATGTCAAATTGTTGAAAACGGCGTTAAAACAAATCAATCAACTATGCCTCGGTGTCTTGATGTGTCTGAAGTGAACATTAATGTAATTTCGATATTGGGTTAACATAGCACTCTGGCCAATAATCCAATATCATATACAGTTTATCACAATGTCGGCGAAACGAAGACTGCGTTAAGATTTCCATGTCAGAGTTTTGGTAGGAATCTAAAGTGCGTGGCCACACCTGTTTTGTTTTTTGGTTTTTCAGAATTAAAGCAAATCTGCAACCGAAGACTTTAAAAACATTTTTGTCAGAATTATGGGAACTTTCTAAAAAAAATCAAAATATCATTTATTTGAATAAAGGTGAAGACATTGTGGCACGAAGAGAAATTGATCATCAGGAGCAATGCCTACTTCTCTGACATTGTTTTCATATTATGACCGCGGCTTTAATATCAGAATGCATCTGTATGTGATAAATGGTTAAAGATATCCTGAGAAAATGATAGGTTTTCCAGTGCACTAAAGTTTTCATGAATTGAGCCGTCCCACGAGAAAACCAACATTGTGGACTCTGCGTAAACAATCGACCCGGATCAGCTTAATCATGCCGCGCAGGCTAACTTGGACAGACACGTTCCGCCTCCTGTGGATTTTCTGTTTCAGGACTCATTACTCTATACCTTTATCCCCTTGAGACGGAATGTGTCGGCCCTGATAAGTCTGCGCTGATTAGTCTGCGCGGACACCATAATGTTGGTTTTCTCGCGGGACGGCTCAAATCTTGTTTGACAGGTTTGTACTTTAAGTTAATAAAATAAGACGTAACAGGACAGAACAGAACAGAACATATTTTTATTACACGTAAACACTTTTTTTTTGTGTTACAATAAAACATATTTTATGAACAAATCAACATAACAATTATATTTTGTCAAAAAATAGAAAATCTCTATAATTGAATGGATAACCTATGACTAAAAGTGGAAAAACATTGTGACAAAAGGAGAAATTGCTGTTTTCAAAAAAAGCAGTCTGCTGCAGAGGCGTCAGAAAGCGCCTATATGAAGGAAAGGGTTTATTATGTAGATATCTTTAGCCATTAAATTGAAGTCTATTTGTTTTGCACGCAGTATAAAAGATTAGACAAGATTCTAAAATCATTTAAGGGATATGACAGATAACAGGTATACTATCTGTTTTCACACTCAGTCTACAACTGCTGTAGTGATTAGAGCATCTGACTTGAGAATGAAAGACCCAGGGTTCGATCCTCGAAAGGGTCATATGTTTTCCAATGGTCGAAGGGGCTCCCCTCCACCCTAATGGCGACCATGGATGCTGTGATTGCATCAGGAGTATACTAACCAGCGATTTTAGTTATAAACCAGAGCTCTATATATAAAGTGGAGTTTTGCATGTTCTAAAATCCTTATAAGACCTTTTAACCCTAGGGTGTGGGTACTCAATGAGACGATTCTTATGAGTACCCACATCATAGGGTTTGGTTGGATAATTAATGAGATATTGTGGGGAAAAGAGCTGTATACCTTCCTTATCTGGACCTCTGATAATTTAACCCAGGGGTTCTGTAACGTGTTTTTATAATAATCTCCAAAACAGTTTGAAATGGTTGAGATGGCGCTCAGGGTTGCGGGAACAGCATAACGACAGAAGTGCTGGTGTCAGGACCAGTTATACCGGTAATACTGGTAAACGTACCAGGAAACGCCGTGATATATGATACCGGTAGTACTCGTAAATGACCCAGGTCACGCCGTGCTATTTCTGTCAATCTGTTTAAAGCGACGTAATACACCCTATCTAATACTAACCGAGTCCCGGTAGCTCAGTCGGTAGCGACGCAGCCTGTCAATCCATGGGGTTGTAAGTTCGAATCCCAGCTCGGACAACGTTCTTTCCGACGTTTGACAAAAGTCGATGTGACAGGCTGTCCTTTCATCTGTCTGTCATGCATTTGTTAATTGATATATTTGTAATTCGTCTTTCACCAATGGGTTAACAACTTAACAGTCTATGTGTAAAAATAGCCAGTTGCTTGGGAAGTATATGCTGTGTGGAGTACTGGTGTGAGAAAGCTTGGAAACACATAAGTAGATGAACTGTCCGCCGACTGAATTTTTTTTGTTGAAAACGGCGTTAAACCCGAATCACTCACTCACTCACTCACTGTCTAATACTATCCACAATCCAGCAGACCATATTAGATTTTCGGTCGAACATTTTGTTCACTCGATACAACAAGGGGCCGACAGTACCAGTGAAAAATGGGAAGACCGTGTTTTTCCCTACAACGTTTCATTATCATTTCATCGATTAAATTCTCAACGCTTCACGCAAAACAGGTCTTTTTCAATCTCCATTTTTAGACAAGTTTAAACCTTAAACCCATTTCAGCCGACTTGTGTGTCTGGCGTTTTACACCGCTTTTAACAATGTTCAGTTATATCACGACGTTTCCTGGGTAAGTTACCTACACTTCTGATCCTGACACCAGCGAGTAAATCGTTATGTTTACCCCAAAGTCATGATCGTAAAGGAGGGATCGCCATTTAAACATTGTTAAAGTCTCTGACAAAACCATTTAACAAACATTTACCTATCTTGCTACATGTATGTTCCCTATGAACATCATTTACGATTATTGTAGACCAAGATCAGCCTACACATTATTGCAGCCTAAACATGGTATACAATGGGTCGCTCTGTTTGATAATACAATACTTTGTCAGAATTCGTGGGTAGTTATTGCAGTTTAAGGATATTAAACGTGTCAATGGTAAACTTATAACGGTCTCTGAAAAGAAAAATGCAAAACCTTATTTATAGCAAAACCTAGAAAAAACGAAAGTTTATTTATAGTACGTAACAGAGGTTATGTATTTGCATTGTTTTCGTTACATAAAGACAAGTACAGACCACTGTATCTATGTAGACATTTGAATTCATCGAGTACAGAACGATTTCCCAAGCCTTGTTATCATAACATGATACATTTTTCCCATTGTTCTTTATAGTCGGAATGTATCCGGGTTTTTTTAAAACAAGAGTTTTCACTGTCCACTTGCAGTACGTGTAGACCCAGATACAACGTCTATCAAAAAAGCGCAGAATTGTAGTTCCTGTTGGTGTTGCTACACCATTCCTTTACGTGATTCGTGTTATGGAGTATCGTGAGCGATTCCTCCCTTTTACCACTCTGTTTTCAAAAGTCGTCTGCTTCAAAGGCGTCAGAAGGCGTCTGTTTCTTAAATACAATGTAAACCCTTTCCCTCATATAGACACTTGATGACGCCGCTGTAGAAGACGACTTTTGATACAGAGGTCCAAATAAGGAGAGGTTTACAACAGCTCTTTTACCCCCACAATATCTATCTTATTGTCCATTCAAAACCTATGTTGTGTGTACTCAAAAGAATTTTCTCATTGAGACGATTCTTTTGAGTACCCACAACATAGGGTTAGCAGATGAAATAAAGATTTTAGAACATGCAAACGCTCCATATTTAGAGCTCTGTTTGATATCGTTGTAGCAAACGGTAACAATTGCTCATAACGAGCAATATCTCCCTTTGACAAAAAAAAATCCCCTCTTACTATCATTAATAGGGATGTTTATATATTTTAGACTTGATCATTTCAAAGTCGTCTTCCCGAAGTATGTTGGGAAAAAGGTAAACGTCGAATTTAGATCGGTTCATTCATCAATTTGGGAGGGAAGGGTAATGCGGACTCTAGATAAGGGGAATTGATCATGTTCTAAAATTCTTATTTGAAATTCAAACCCTATGTTGCTTATCTAGTCCGCTGAATGCCGATATTTTTATTTATTTCCTCTGCTACGAGAGAACTGCCTGCCTGTATTAGCTATATCTGTTTTCAACTGTCAATAAAACACAGCCCCGGGTTTCTATCAATTAATCACATAGCGAGAAAGGAAAAATCGTGAAACATACGTTACGTTCAAAATTATAATACATGTGTCATTTTAAGAGAGAGAAAAATCGCGGCAGGAGCGATTTTCTGGTCTTTATATATGTAAGAATGATTTGATAACGATTTCAAAGCAATAAAAGCCTGTTTGAACATTCAATTAATCGCATAGCGAGAAAGGAAAAATCGTGAAACATACGTTACCTAAAGTTATAATTCATATGTCATTTTAAAAACAAAAATTGAGATTTTCTTGTCTTTATACAAGAGAAATTGATTTGAATAGGATTTCAAAGCCGCGAATAAAAGCCTGTTTGTACATTATATCAATCGCATAGCGAGAAAGGAAAAAATCGTGAAACATACGTTACGTTCAAAGTTATAATTCATGTCATTTTGAAGTGAAAAAATCGCGTCAGGAGCGATTTGGGGTCTTTATACATGTAAAGACTCAGGTGAGAATTATCAGAGTAAGATTTAAAAGCAATCAAAGCCTGTGTGTACTATCAATAACATAGAACATCGGGTTCCTATTATCAACTAACCAATCACAAACCGAGAAAGAAAAAAATCGTGAAACATAAGTTACGTGTTCAATGTTATGAATCGTGTCATTTTGATAAAAAAAATAGCGCCGGATGCGATTTTCCGGTCTTAATACATGTGAATACTCAGGTTGAAGACTTATTAGTATTATTGTAATTGTGTATATGTAACACAAAACACACTGTAAAGTTTACGAGTTTACGTGTAATAATAATGTTCTCTTCTGTTCTGTTCTGTTCTGTTCTGATATAATAAAAACAAACAATGGTGTGCGTACGATTTTAAAGTAATTTGAGCGTACCAATCAATAACACACAGATACGGTTTTCGATCCATTAATTACACAGCGGAATCGGGAAAAATTGTAAAACATACATTACGTTCAATATTTTAATTCATCTATCATTTTTTTTTTTTTTTGTGGGGGTGGGGGGGGGGTGGGGGGGGGGTGTAGGGGGATGGTCGCGTCAGAGTCGTTTTTAGGTTGTTATTCATGTGTAAACTCGGATGATAATGGGAAGACGATTTAAAGCAATACAAGGAGGATTGTAATTGCTCTACCAAGGTTAAAGGGCAACTGATTCCTACAAATGAATGGGGGAAAACGTGAACAAATTATGGGTGTTAATTTTAAGAATTGCTTGTGTTTGCTACAAAGTATCTAAAGCAATTCAAACGTCCATTACTGTAAGTTTTTAAATAAATTCCCCCAACAGGTCGCAACTAACGGGTTCCGATCAAATTATCAAATAGCGACACAAAATATAATTATCAGTTTATTTCGGGACAGTTTGCTTAATCATGTTCCCTGGGTAAACAAACCAGCGTTAAACTAGGAAATGCGTCTTGTCCATGACAACCATCCTGACCACTTCGAGCTAGCATCGAACTCTTGACATCTGTGTCCAGTCGGCCACGGCGGATACCTCAAATAGCGGCGGACGTCTGCCTCGGGTGCGGGAGCTCTTGGGTTCGATCCCCGGCCAAGTCGTAAAAATGGTAGTAACGGCTGCCCTATGGAAGGGTATTAACGCATAAATTGCATCTTTCCTTCGTACATTACAACTTGCATTCGTACATTTACATCTTGCTTTCGTACATTCACATCTTGCTTTGTGACATTCACATCTTGCTTTGTGACTTGTACATCATGCTTTGTACATCTTGCGTTGTGACATGCACATCTTGCTTTGTACATCTTGCGTTGTGACATGCACATCTTGATTCGTACATTCACATCTTGCATCCGTACATTCACATCTTGCTTTGTGACATTCACATCTTTCTTTGTGACTTGCACATCTTACTTTGTGACTTGCACATCATGCTTTGTACATCTTGCGTTGTGACATGCACATCTTGCTTCCGTACATTTACATTTTGCATTCATACATTCAATATTACATTCGGTTATCTGACATTATATTCAGAGATTATAGGCTTTTATTAATAGATAGAAATTGTCCATAGTTTTACTGTGATTTTTAGTTTGGAAAGGGTTAACGTTTATGTTTTGGGTAGCCTGTAAAGCCAGTCCAATGAGTATGTATAACATAAAGGGTTAAAGTTTATGTTGTGGGTAGCCTGTAAAGCCAGTATAATGAGTATGTACAACAGAAAAGGTTAAAGTTAATGTTGTGGGTAGCCTGTGAAGCCAGTCTAATGGGTATGTACAACGTACAGAAAGGGTTAAAGTTACTGTTGTGGGTAGCCTGTAAAGCCAGTATAATGAGTATGTACAACAGAAAGGGTGAAAGTTCTGTTGTACATACCCATTAGACTGGCTTCACAGGCTACCCACAACATTAACTTTAACCCGTTCTGTTGTACATACTCATTAGACTGGCTTTACAGGCTACCCACAACAGTAACGTTAACCCTTTCTGTACGTTGTACATACCCATTAGACTGGCTTCACAGGCTACCCACAACATTAACTTAAACCCTTTATGTTGTACATACCCATTAGACAGGCTTCACAGGCTACACACAACATTAACCCTTTCTGTTGTACATACCCATTATACTGGCTTCACAGGCTACCCACAATATTAACTTTAACCCTTTCTGTTGTACACCCATTAGACTGCCTTCACAGGCTACCCACAACATAAACTTTAACCCTTTCTGTTGTACATACCCATTAGACTGGCTTTACAGGCTACCCACAACATAAACTTTAACCCTTTCTGTTGTACATACTCATTAGACTGGCTTTACAGGCTACCCACAACATAAACTGTAACCCTTTCTGTTGTACATACCCATTAGACTGGCTTTACAGGCTACCCACAACATAAACTTTAACCCTTTCTGTTTTACATACTCATTAGATTGGCTTTACAGGCTACCCACAACAGTTGTGAATCGCCGATCTAGCGAAGAATTTGAAATAAGGCTAAAACATTAAATAAAAAAATGCATCATGCCATCAAGCAAAATGTTCAAGGACGATCCTAATGTCAGATAACCGAATGTAATATTGAATGTATGAACGCAAAATGTAAATGTACGGAAGCAAGATGTGCATGTCACAACGCAAGATGTACAAAGCATGATGTGCAATTCACAAAGCAAGATGTGCAAGTCACAAAGCAAGATGGGAATGTCACAAAGCAAGATGTGAATGTACGAATGCAAGATGTGAATGTACGAATCAAGATGTGCATGTCACAACGCAAGATGTACAAAGCAAGATGTGCATGTCACAACGCAAGATGTACACAGCATGATGTGCAAGTCACAAAGCAAGATGTGAATGTCACAAAGCAAGATGTGAATGTACGAAAGCAAGATGTAAATGTACGAATGCAAGTTGTAATGTACGAAGGAAAGATGCAATGTATGCGTTAATACCCTTCCATACTGCCCTCCTTGGCGCTCGGGGTTGCGGGGTTTAGTATTAGGCTGTCTAGCTGGTGTCAGAATAAATGGACCAGTAGTAATGGTAACTTACCATGGAAACGCCATGATATAACTGAACAATTGTTGAAAGAAGCGTTTAGCACAAAACCAACAACAATCAATCAAATAGCGGCTCAAATAGCGGCAATGAACAATCGAATAAAGGCAATGGACACTCGGAGAGTTTATGTAGATTAAAGTCACGTACACATGTAATGGTTGCCCCGATTAATACTCGTGGTAGCTGGTATAGCATAAGTGATGCATCGGTGTCAGACTGAATAATACCGGTTGTACTGGTAATACTGGTAATTCACGCAAGCGACACCGTGGTATGACTAAAATACTGTCGTAAGCGGTATAAAAACAGCATTCACACACTATTCCCCAGTCATGTGCTACTCTGGCCTTTAAACAATGGGTTAGTATTAGTGTTTACACAGTACATAACACACTCACAAAACTTGTAAACATTGATGGAGAGAACATTTATCAGTTTCTAGTTTTAACCCATTCCAACGTGTATAGCATATCTACAGCTGGCGACATTGAAAATGTCTTCGAAAAAAATGTGGAATAAATCTCAAAGAAGTGAAAGTTCCATTATTGAACACGTTTGTAAATAGTGTGTGCTCATAGTGATGCTTTCTCTTTTTGCCGCAATGCTTTCAAAATGATGTCTGCAGTTTATGCGTCAAAAATGTAGGACAAGGGTAAATATATTATTGGACAGCATTATATAAACAAATATGCCGCAATGTTCAGGCAAAAACACAGAAACATAAAAACGACTCACCAGACACAAAAGGGAGATTACTGCATATGAGTCGTCCCGCGTGAAAATCAACATTGGGGAATATGCGTAAAGTATCGACCCGGATCAGCCTAAGCATGCCGCGCAGCCTAACCCGGGACATACACTGTTCGCCTTCTGTGGACTGCGCAGGCTGATCTGGTTCGATACATTACGCAGAGACCATAATGTTGGTTTTCTTGTGGGACGGCTCATATGTGGATCCTTATTTCGATACTATATGATCGATTGATTGTTTCGTGTTTACTGTCGCCTTAAACAATCAAAGTACTGAAAGTACTGAAATGCGGGGGGGGGGGGGGTGTTGGCTCTAGGGTGTTAACAAGATTTTGTCTCAATTTGACCTAGTGACCTAGTGTTTGACCCAACATGACCCATGTTAGAACTTGACCTAGATATCATAAAGAAAAGCATTCTCATAAAGTTTCAATATGCTCAAGCTAAAACTGCAGTATCCAGAGTGTTAACAAGATTTCCCTTCAATTTGGCCTTAAACAAACATCAGTTCTATCACGGCGTTTCCTTAGTAAGTTTCCAGTACTTCTGGTCCATTTATCCTGACAACAGCCAGTCAGTCGCAATGCTTAACCCGCAAAGCCTGAGTGCCTAGGAGGTCAGTTATTACTACCCGGTAAACGTATTTGGTATCACCCGGCCTTGGATAGAAGCCGCGACCTCATGCGACCTCCCGCATCCGAGGCGGAGGCCCTACCATTACACCACCAAGGCGGCGTCAATACTATATGAACCTTACACAAACAAATTCAGCGAAACTCATCATACAGCTTGAACAGGTTCTTTACTGTTCGCCATTGTGTACATTATAGAAGAGCTTTATAACATAAAATGATTGTAATAATATGCAAGGAGCTCAAATAAATCTCATTAGTCTTAGAGGCGCAAAATACAGATCCAGATAAGAAAATATAGACGTAAATAATACGTCAATGCCGATCGTTGGATTGCATGGAATAAAGATAAATTACACAGTAATTTACAAACGTCTCCACCTTTGTCAATATATGACTAATGATTTAAATCGAATTATATTGTAGTATATACTGTATACAGTTATATAGTTTGATATTGGTATGCACTATTGTATTTGTTTTTATTGTCGGAAAAGTTGTCTAATATTTATAATTTATTTTATCTTTCCTTCTTGTAAAGGGATTACGTTTTGAAAATTGTAAATACTTGTTTGTAACTTACTATAGGCAAATGTGCCTGAATGTGATAAAAATGTATTGTAAAATGTATTGTATTGTATAAACAATTTGTATCTTATCTATGATACATGGACCAAATAGATCCGTATTTTTCTTAGAGGCTCAACATGTAGATACAGATCAGACGGTGTCGAGCATTGATTTACCAGGAATTAAAAATGAATTGCACATTAATTTCCCAGCGTCTCGACGCTTGTCATAATATGAATTGTAATTTGCATCGAATAGGTTTTATAGACAAATACATCCTTATTTGTTTAGGAGGCTCAACATGTAGATACAGATCAGACAGTGCCGAGCATTGGTTTGGTTTAACAGGAATAAGACTTAAAAATATGATAGTAACATTAATTACAACGAATAAATTTTATAACAATTTGTATCTATGATACAGGGACCAAATACATCCTTATTTGTTACAGAGGCTCAAAATGTAGATACAGATCAGACAGTGCCGAGCATTTGTTTGGTTTACCAGGAATATGACAATGACAATGACAAATATGTTATTGATTTAAGGCCATCGACCCATAACAACATGTATAACATATAATACAACATCAGTCAGCGTACCGCACGCTTATCACAAATATTGAGATATATATACCAACAAACATAACACTTATATTGGCGTTTGAAATGATTACACACATATATAATATATATATACATTCACAAACATACTATAAAAAATATATCTAATCACTTTCAATTTGTTTAATAAAACCATTTCTTCGTTTGAAAGCATAAAATAAAATAAGAGTTAAACATATTATAGTAACAATAATTACCCCACGTGTCGAATATTGTCACGGCATGAATTATGATTTACAACGAATATATTTTATAAACAATTTGTATCTTTTCTATAATACAGGGATTTATACTACACACGACGAAACTGTGAATACAACCGTTTTGGGACTACCCGAGACAGATTAGAAAGGAAGATAACATCAACAACACATCACAATAGCCTGTTTACAGTTGTTGTTAACAGCCACCTTACACCACACAAGAAAGTATTCTCGAAAACTATTGGTAACCTTTCAATAACTGCGCATTGAGTTTGTGGACCAAGTTGACCCAGAGGTTCTAAAGGACTGCAGGGAATTTGTAAGCATTAGACGTACACAGTGGAGCAGAAAACTACACCGTGGAGCAGATATCTGCAAAATTGAACATACGATCTGTTGAACTGTTGAAACAGATCTCGCAATAACCATTCCGTGAACAACTTTTATTCCCGTACTATATTCAACAAGGTGTTTTTGGATATATATATTTAAAAACATTCTGTGAGGTCATAACTTTATAAATTGTGACCGTTTTGAAACTCGAACCTACCAATCATGTATAACGGAGATTTAAAATCACCCGGTGTGCAGGAGCACGGACCACCGACGGGACTTAATTCTGAGAGCACAATGGCACTCAGTCAGAGCATGGATTCGGTCAACACAAATCCGGAGGAAGAGGTAAGTTCGATACCCATTTCTGTCACATTCTTGTTTCTTACAGGGGCGGAGATAAATGGAAGAGCCAAGTTTATATACCATGTAATCAAGGTTAATAGCGCAGTCACGGATAGTCGTACGTTTTGATTAAATGAAAATATACTTTCAAAACAACAATCATTTATAGAAGTAATGATAACATAAGATAATACCTACTCGATCGAGGAATGAAAAGAACGAATCCGATATATGTGATAATTTACTTGTAATTACACTCGTTTTCTATTTTTATAATGAGTCCAAACATAACTGACATGGGGGTTTTTGTAACGTGTTTTAAAAAGTGGTAAGTCGAAAGTTCTACAAAGTCGTAATTACAACGCGCTGATGTAAATTGTATGACGAAGTAGAAATTACGACTAGATACAAACAAAGAATATCTATGGAGGTCATCTATGAAACCCGGCATCACCATTAAGATGTGTTTGTACAGAATCCTTGATAAGGGGCATTTTTCATGCTCTAAAATCCTTATTTGACATTTAAACCCTACCTTGTGGGTACTCAAAAGAACCGTCTCAGTGAGACGATTCTTTCGAGTACCCACAATATAGGATTTGGTTGAGTAATAAGAGAAATATTGTGAGTAAAAGACCAATTCACTCCCTCTTATCTTAGAATCATACAGTGGTCAGATGAGCCATACTTTGATACTTTGCTGGTGAAAAACAATTTCCTATAGTCGCCTTGGTGATATGAAATGACGTCACGTATATATGACGTCACCACCTTCGTCACAATAAAAGCACCATTGACACACAGCTACGTGCATCAAAACATAACGATATGTACTGCTTCCATCATTGAAGAGGTAACACGTACAATGTACCATCTCTATGATATAATAAGTGTCCTACTTTATAGCCAGATTGTTTTATCTGTTGGTCTCTTTACAAACAAACGTTTGTCCCCCTTAATTGAAAGTTTCGAGTCGTAAGGTTTGGAATCACCAGATAACAAATGTAATAATACTATTAATAAAAAGTAATAATACTTTTAAAATGAAAGGCAAGCATCTGATAGAGAAATATTTAACTGTGTGTCTATAACATTTCTGCCATCAGTGATCGCCATCCCACTAATAAGTGTCATCGTTTTATCTGTATGTCTCTTTACAAACATACGTTTGTCCTCTCAAATGCTAGTTTAGATTTATCTACTTTGGAATCGCATGATATCAAATGGAATACTTTTGAAATTGAAGAAATAATTTGATCCAGAGATACATATTTAACTGAGTGTCTTTATAAAAATGTTTCCCTTAGTAAAGACATTATATGATGCATCATCCAGTTAATAAATGTCATCGTTGTATCCGCGTGTCGCTTTACCAAACAAACGTCTATCCCCTTAAATGCTAGTTAAGATCTCATGGAATATTTCTGAAATTGAAGGAATAATTTGATCCAGAGATACATATTTAATAACTGAGTGTCTATATAGAAATGTGTCCCTTATTGAAGACGTAATATGATTCATCATCCATTTAATAAATGCCATACGTTACAGCCTGATCGTTAGACTTGTCTGACGTTTTGCACACGACCCACATTTCTGACATGGGTCCTGGAGCAATTTTCGCCATTTTTCTGTACTTAATTCGTCTGCCTTTATTATTTACGATGTTACAGACTCTGTGTTATAATGATCTAGTTCGACTGGTTCAGGTTTTACGCGGTTTTCAACAATGTTTTTGATATATCACGAAGGCTACCCATGTGCTTGCTGGCTTTCTCTTACCAGAATACCCACACGTTTGTCTTTCCAAGCAATTCATTGGCTACACTTTCACATATACTTTTAGACCCTTGAGTTTGGGTTCAAATCCGCGACCCCGGGCGTGATAAATGAGACTGAACAGTTGAAAGGCGTGTCGTTATAGGCGTCCAAAGACGTCAGTATCTATAACATGGTATTAATAAATATACCTCCTTGGCGCTCAGAATTGTTTGTTTAGCATTAAGACTGACTGGCTGGTGTCAGGCTAAATGGACCAGAAGTACTGGTAACTTACTCAGGAAACGCCGTGATATAACTGACAAAATGTTAAAAGCAGCGTAAAATACATTGCAAACTTACAAATGTTGACCCAGATCTCTGTTCACGTCGCCCATATGTCAGGGAAGGTTTCAAGAAACTGTGAAGATTGATTGATTGATTGATTGATTGATTGATTGATTGATTGATTGGTGTTTTACGTCGCTTTCAACAATGTTTTAAGTTATATCGCGGCGTTTCCTCTGTAAGTTACCAGCACTACTGGTCCATTTATCCTGACACCAACCAGTCAGTCGTAAGGCTATTCTCCGCAGCCCTGAGCGCATATTATGGCAACCACTACTACCATTGTTAAAGTCTTTGGTATGCCCGGTAGGGGATCGAACCCGCGACCTTCCGGTCCCGATGCGGAAAACGCTCTACCATAACTCTACATAGGCGGTAAACTTGTGAAGAACACTGCTCACTATAGGATCAGACAATTTGGATGAGCACGAAGATTTTTATCTCAGACTCTCATAAACGCTCTAACGTCGGTTTTTCCTGGAAAAACGGTTAATTCTTCCTTGATAAAACGATAGCTGCAAATAACGATGTTTACCCATTCACTCTAAAAAGTAGCTTTACCCTTTCCGACTTGCAGACGACTTTTGAATACCTTTTGGCAGAGGAAGAAATGGCTCATGATGAGCAATTTCTTCTTTTACCGCAATGTTTCCAATTATTTTCAATAATAACACTTTCATTTATAGAGATTTGCCATTATTTTGCTCAGACATTTTCAGAAGTCGTCTAGTGCAGATTCGTTGTATGTTTGTTTGAAAGGGTTAAAACACACGTGCGCTATCATTCTGTATCTAGTTGTGTGTATTTATTTCGTTATAACCAGTTTTGTTTTGATTTTCTAAAACAGCTATAGTTCTAAACTATTTCTAAACAAAGGTCGGTGGACTAGATTTTGATTTGATTTGAATGTGGTCTACTACATACACGTTATTTATCTTGACCTCCGGCCAGTCTGCCCCTTTCTCTCTCCAACATATATAATAAATAAACTCAACGTCTCGTTGGGAATGTGGTAGACCGTCCGCTTCGGATGGGATCAGTCACAGGTTCGATCTCAAAGCGGGTCACACCAAAGACTTTAAAATGGTAGCAATGGCTTCACCTGCTTTGAACTCTGGGTTTGGTGGGTTGGCATTACGACAGACTCGCTGGTGTCAAGATAAATGGACCAGTAGTACCGGTAACTTACCCAGGTTAGCATTACGACTGACTCGCCGGTGTCAAGATAAATGGACCAATTTTGTACTGGTAACTTACCCAGGAAACACCGTGATCTAACTGACAATGTGTTTGTATGCGGCATAAAACACCAAGCAATCAATTTATTTCAGCATGTTTGTCCCATATAAAGTAAACTGTGATTGTATCGCACGGGTCTATATTGGCATTTATAACTCAATCAACGCTTGTCAGATATGCAACATGGTTTGGTTTTATCTGGATCATCACCTCGTCGATTTAAATGTTGTTCTTTTGACGGAGTTATTTACTATTTCCTTGCATGTTTGTTTTTATTGACACTCCGGTGTTTGGATGCTTCGAATTTGTTATATACAGGGTGTTTCAAAATACATGATTCTGAGAATCCATGTTTGTGCAATTCTGATGACGTCATACACCAAATGTATTGACGTCATTAGTTAGTGTGCACAATTTCAGGAAAATATAGTTCATTATGGTTCATATAGTAGTAGGGACCCGATTTTCTCTGAAAGGAGTTACCATGTTGAGAACATAAGCTTTAAGCTTTGATATTATTTGGAATGGAGATGGCTTTATACCTTGCATTGAGCTTTATTTTGAGCATTTATTCCATGCCGGAAAGAAATTATGACATCCTAAAGAGGGAACATGTATTTTGAACCACCCTGTGTATAAATATATTATATATATTCTTGATCAATGTCTCATATTTGTACTTATTGCATATTAAACATGATATATAACAATACGGTCTATAAGTAATTGTACAAAGCCATTCTTACAAGCAGAATTATAAAAGAATAGGAAGTCATCACATATCGAGGGCTTGGCGTGAAACGGTTGTAACTAAAAACGAGAACGAGCAATGGCACCTACATTTCCATTGTTTACTAAGAAAAATGATTTAACGCACAAAAGACTGTATAGCGAGGTGATTAACCTTGGTAAAAAAAAATACTTATTTTAGTTACAACCGTTCTCGCCAAGCCCTCGATATACAATCATATTAACATGTTAATATGAGAAAGACCGATGCTTCTACCGTTGGGGAATACTATTTAACTAATTGTGTGGGAAAGGGTTTAATGTGGATACTAAGCAAAAAAAGGTCAGATATGTTTAGGGTAAAATAACTGAGTTCCTTCCTCCTCGGCTACACGGCTACAGGGCTACACACCAACGACCTTATCTACCTAAATGCCATCTAATTTGGCAAACCTCTTCAAAAACAAAGATATCAAAAGTACTCACAGGGGGGGAGCCTCTCATCTTAACACACACATATATATATAGAGAGAGAGAGATGATGATTTTACTGAGATGATATGAGGCGTCCCGCGAGAAAACCAACATTGTGGACTCTGCGTAAAGAATCGAACCAGATCAGACTAAGCAGTCCGCGCAGGCTAACCCGGGCAGACACTTTTTGCCTACTGTGGTTTTTCTGTTTCTGGAACCATTACTCTTTACCTCTATCCCCCTGAGACGGAATGTCTCGACCCAGATTAGCCTGCGCGGATTGATCTTGGTCTATACATTACGCAGAGTCCATAATGTTGATTTTCTCGTCGAACGGCTCAAATGTGTGTAGAAAACAAAACGATTAGCGCGTTTACGATTGGCCATGAAAACAAAACGATTAGCGCGTTTACGATTGGCCATGAAAACAAAACGATTAGCGCGTTTACGATTGGCCATGAGCAGATGACAAATGTTTTATTGAAGGTATTTAGGCCTTCGGTCAACTGTTCATTTACATATGTGAGATGTGATAGTTTCATTATTACCTCGGGAGCAATTATGATACATACTAATATAGGATGTTTATGGTTCAAAGCATATTGGATTTTTTGATATTTCAGGGACAATTCAGCGCCCTGTATATTTAGTTAAGCAAGGATATGTCGCTCTATGGTAAAAATGCATGGACCCATATTTATGCTACATACATTTGTATTTATATTTCAATGTCATTTCCGATCATTGACGTATAAAGAAATAATTTCACAGTGATGACTCTTTGCACCAGAAACGGGTTTTGGGCTGAACTGACTAAGGGGTTATTAACTTTGTTTCCACTTTTCAGACGCATTTTGACGGCCTTGTAGCAGACGACGTTTGAAAGCATTGTGTTGAAAGGAGAAATTGCTCCTAATGAGCAGTTTCTCGTTTTGCTACAATGTTTACATCTCTTTTCAATTAATGAGATACATTTTCCCCGTAGACCGTAGATGTTTTAAAAATCGTCTGTTGCAGGTTTGGTGTATTGACGTAAGGGTTAACTAGAGAGACCTCATGTAGATAAAGTCATTTGTCAAAGTGTGATGGATGATGGTCGATTACCTTCAAAATATATCATTGACTTAGTGTTGCGTCACGACACGAAATGTTCATAGGTAGATATTTGCGACACGTGTAGAGCCAGATTCGTGTAACTGTTATCGCCGTCCGTCTCTGGTGCATGAGATGAAGGTTCGATCCCCGGCCGAGTCATACTGAATAGATTAATGGCTCACCTCCTTGGTGCTCAGGGTTGCGGGCGGAGTATGTTGACTTATGCATCGCCGAGCCCCGGTAGCTCAGTCGGTAGAGACGCGGGCTGTCAATCCAGGGGTTGTGAGTTCGAATCCCGGCTCGGCCAACTTTCTTTCCGACGATTGACAAAAAGTCAATGCGACATGCATCATTCGTCTTCCACCAATGGGCTAAGTCTATGTGGAAAAGCAGCCAGTTGCTTGGGAAGTGTGTTGTGTGGAGTGCTGGTGTTAGAAAACCAGGAAATGCATGAGTAGGTGAACTGGTCGCCGTGATATAACTGAGAAATTGTTAAGAACGGCGTTAAACCCAAATCAATCAATTGACTGATGCATCGGTGTCGGGATAAAGACTACCGGTAGTACTGGTAGTACTGGTAGTACCGGTAGTACTGGTAGTTTAAATTGTAAACGCCACCATGCAGAGCTCTAGATATTAAGGGATATTTTCTAGAATCCTTATTTGAACTTCAAAACTTATGTTGTGGGTACTCAAAATAATCGTCTCAGTTAGACGATTCTTTTGAGTACCCACAACATAGGTTTTGAATGCGTCCTTACAGAGATATCATGGAAGAAAGACCTGTTTACTCCTCCTTATCTAGTCGTCTGGGGCCCATGAGAAATCTGAAATACTGTTGAAAAATGACGTAAAACACCAAAAATGCATTGACGTTTTAGCCAAACTGATAGAATAACATTTCGATTTACGAATAAATCTATTCAAATAAGTTTATATGTGTTATAAACGAACATATTTTTGGATGCGGTGGCTTATTTTAGAAGACGTTCGGACGAGACGGATGCAAATAAGACCTGGAAATGTTGTATCAACATCCTAATATGCTGTGTAAATATTATTCTGACAGGAAATGTAAACATAACCGCGCATGCGTAAGTCTGAATTCCGGGAGATGGTGTCGAGAACGAGGTTGGGTTCTTCAATAAATGTTCATGTTTGTTTCCCGGTGTATCATGGGTGCCTTCCACAAAGACAAAGACCATGGGAATTATTAGTGATAAGCGTTTTTGTTATCCAAACATCTCGGCGCAACTGAATATACTGGGTCCATATGTGTTCTTCATAACTAATAATTTCATAATTAACTCAATTTAACTGAGGTTAATTCTCTCAGCAATGCCATGGCCTCACGATGTATCATGGGTTCCTCCCGACAGAGAGAATGAGTAATAAAGGTTTTTGTATCCAAACATCTCAGTGTAACTGAAACAAGGCCTCTGCTGTGTGTCAATTCTCACTATGTATCACGATTACTCCCGATACAATCCGTGATGAAGGGGTAATAAACGGTAATACACCATATGTTGTGGGTCGATTCTCACGATGTATCACGATTCATCCCGATACAGACCAAACATTTTAAAAAAGAATGGTAGAGAAATTGCTTCCCTCCTTGGCGCTCATGGTTAGGGGGTTATCATTACGACTGACTGGCTGGTGTCAGGATAAATGGACCAGCAGTACTGGTAACTTACCCAGGAAACGGCCGTGATATAACTGAACACAGTGACCAAAGCGGCGTAAAACACCAAACCCACTCAATCTGTCTCTCATAGTTTCTAAACGAGGCAGGTTTTCCCTATTGAGTACCACTCTAGTCTTCTGAAATACGTTGTACAATCCCATGTATACGTATACACGACCAATCTATACAAATTACATTTGAAACTGCGTATTGAACATCGCGTCGTCCCCCCGTCCATTAAATATTCATTCAGATTCTTAAGGTCCTACTCCCCATTATTTCAATTAGAATCTCTATCTACGAACCAACGAACGTTTACCCATTTCCGTCTGTTTGTCTGGACGAAGTTTAACAGTTCAAAGAAATCGAAACCGAAGACATGCGAAGACATATTTGTAAATGTTTTAACAGAGGCCCACAGGGAAGACTGGGCATGCCCAACTGTGCAGCCTCTATAAATAAAGTCTTTATTATTATTATTATTATTATTATTATTATTATTATTATTATTATTATTATGCAAGCAGAGGAGTAGATAAAGGGGGGAGTAAACTGGTATTTTCCTCACACTATTTCTCTTTGTTAATCAATTAAACCCAATGTTGTGGGTACTCAAAAGAATCGTCTCACTGAGACGATTCTTTTGAGTACCCACAACATAGGGTTTGAGTGTCAAATAAAGAGTTTAATACATGACAAATGTAATTAATGCCCCTTTAATATTTAGGGTTCTGCATGCAAGACATGAAGCGGTGTTGATATGATGGAGACACTGTATTTACCACCATTTTAGCTCGCTAGTTACGCTAGTTACGCAAGTATCCCTTTCCCATGCACAGACGCTTTCTGACGCATCTTTGAAAACGTTGTGGCACAATGTTTTCAACTTGATTCAATGATAACACTTTCATTTACAGAGATTTTTATGCCCCGGCATACGAAGTATGAGGGGCATATAGTTTTCCGGTCTGTTAGTCCGTCCGTCCGTCCGTCCGTCCGTTCGTCCGTCCCGCTCAGGTTAAAGTTTTTGGTCAAGTTAGATTTTAGTGAACCTGATGTCCTATCATTATGAAACTTCACACAAATGACAATCAACATATCATTGTTTAAAAAATTGTATCAATTTGAGGTTGGACCAACTGTTCATCCGTCTGTTCGTCTGTCTGTTCGTCCATTCCATTCTCAGGTTAAAGTTTTTGGTCAAGTTAGATTTTAGTGAAGCTGATGTCCGATCATGATGAAACTTCACACAAATGACTATTAACATATCATTCTTTAAAAAATTGTATCAATTTGAGGTTGGACCAACTGTTCGTCCGTCTGTTCGTCTGTCTGTTCGTCCATTCCATTCTCAGGTTAAAGTTTTTGGTCAAGTTAGATTTTAGTGAACCTGATGTCCTATCATTATGAAACTTCACACAAATGACAATCAACATATCATTGTTTAAAAAATTGTATCAATTTGAGGTTGGACCAACTGTTCGTCCGTCCGTTCGTCTGTTCGTCTGTCTGTTCGTCCATTCCATTCTCAGGTTAAAGTTTTTGGTCAAGTTAGATTTTAGTGAACCTGATGTCCTATCATTATGAAACTTCACACAAATGACAATCAACATATCATTGTTTAAAAAATTGTATCAATTTGAGGTTGGACCAACTGTTCGTCCGTCCGTTTTAAAATATAGTTAACAACCGGGGCATCCGTGTTCCATGGACACATTTTCTTGTTTATATCTACGTAGATATTTTTAAAGTCGTCTGCTGCAGAGTTATTGCATGCCTGCATGCCTGCAGTAGATACCACTTCAGTCACTTACTTTCACCAGGTTATATTGTCATATACATGATCAGAAAACTTCTTGAGAAGACATTCCATGATTGACATATTATGTAATAAAGCAATTTATGAAAGCTCCTCCGCACAGATAAAACTTGCAATTTATAATTTAAATCAACGCATATATCCCTGGGAGATAATAGGAAAAACATTATTAATCTTGGGGGGGAAGTTAGCAACAAGACATATGGGAAAACATGCATACCTCCATGCACTCATCCTTCGCTTTATCAGACTGAAGGAATCCGCTGTGGTCGAGTGGTTAGCGTCGGGGATTTCGAAACCGGGTGTCCCGGGTTCGATTACCCAGTCGCGGCACTACTGTCATGGTGGAGTGCCCTTGGGGCAAGACACATTTTCCAGCCTAGTACTGGTTTGTTTACCCAGGGATCATGAATAAGTGAACTGTCGCCGTGATATAACTGAAATAATGTTGAAAGCAGCGTAAAACCTCAATAAAAGTAAAAATATTATCAGACTGAAATGGATCGCCTCGCTGGTGTAGCGTCCGCCTTTGGTGTGAGAGGTCGTGGGTTCGATCACCGGCCGTGTCATACCAACGACTTTACAGATGGCTACATTCTTTGACGTTCAGTGTTGCGGGGTTAGTAACATAATGATTGACTGAATGATGTCAGGACAAATGGACCAGTAGTAGTAGTTACTTAGCCAGGAAACGTCGTGATATAGCTGAATTTGTTTTGAAAGCGGCGTTAAACAGCAATCAATCACATATGAGCCGTCCCTCGAGAAAACCATTAGTATCGCCTCTGCGTAATCTATCGACCCAGATCAGCCTGCGCAGTCCGCACAGACTGATCCGGGCCGACACATTCCGTCTCAGGGGGATAGAGGTATAGAGTAATGATCCCTGAAACAGAAAATCCACAGGAGGCGAAATGTGTCTATCCGGGTAAGCCTGCGCGGCATGCTTAAGCTGATCCGGATCGATACTTTACGCAGATTCCACAATGTTTGTTTTCTCGCAGGACGGCTCATATTTATAACTTAAGTTTGTCGTGTTTATGTTCAAAACGGCTTCACAATAAACCTTTACATACAACAAACCTGCAGCAGACGACTTTGAAAACATCTCGGATCAAATATTGTTATATTGAAAATTTGATTTTTGCTGAAGTATATTTCTAATGCTCCTATGAAATGTATATGTTCCCTCTGCATTAAAAAAAGTAATGCCATTTTCAATAATCGATATTTCCTTTTACAGATTATGGGATATCTTTCTTGTATCATATTAAAGATATTGCGTCTGTACATTAGGGTCTTATGTAAGACTACTTTCAACATTAATAAGCAGATATTAAGGTTTAGTGACGCAGTATTTAATCCTTCCCAACATATAGACGCTTATTGGCGCCTACTGACGCCCCTGCAGCAGACGACGTCTTGAAATAGTATGACCAAAGGAGAAATTGAGCAATTTGGCCTCAAATTGTTCAACTCTATTGAATATTTGTGCTTGCATTTATAGAGATACTCCATGTTTTTGTCTTGATGTTTTCAATGTCATATGCTGCAGATTTGGTGTATGTGGGAATGGGTTTATGTAATTTCAAATATACTGTATCACCTTCATTCCTTGTGTGGGGGATGGGGGCGGGGGGGGGGGGGGGGGGGGGGGGGGGGGGTTATATCCCGAGTGTTCGCTCTACAAACAACTGGATTATCACGGAAAAAGAACACTATATATGAATCGTGTGTAAATTTAAATAAAACCAGTCTCTGATCAATGGGATATCAGTGTAAGTTTCCACCATTAAAGCCCAGATCGATGGTAATGGTCCCGTAGTCGGGGGAAAGGGGCGTGGCCAAGAGGCATAACCCCCATCGTAACTCCAACATAAATACCGTATTTAACCCGAAATTTATATGGAAGCGAGGCAGTGCGATGCTGGTCTATTGAAATAAGCTCGGCTTGTAGAAAAACATTTGCGTATTTAACCAAAGACTTTAAATGGAAGCGAGGCAGTACCATGCTGGTCGATTGACATATGCTCGGCTTGTAGAAAAACATTTGCGTATTTAACCCAAACATTCATATGAGAAGCCAGGCAATACGAGACTGGTTGATTGACATATGCTCGGTTTGTACGAGGCGTGTTACAGGACATTTATTTAATTATCGATCGTTGTTTGTACACAGTTGTATAGTTATATCACGGCGTCAGAAGCTTTTATTCGGGATCCCCCTGTGTCATTAATCAGTATTTTCAGAATGAATTAATACACTCAGCACATTTACATTTTGTAATATGAGGACGCATTTTGACGTTAAAGCAGCAGACGACTTTTGAAAACATTGTGGCCAAAGGTGAAATTGCTCATGATGATTTTTTGGGTTTTCATCAATATTTGTTGTAAGTGGGAAAGAATTAACAACAGGTTTTGTTTAACATACGATACACCGTAATACATGGCGTTCACACCCATCACACACCTTCAGGATGTCCGTACATGTACAATATATGTCGAGTCCCGGTATCTCAGTCGGTAACGATCCAGGGGTTGTGAGTTCGAATCCCGGCTCGGCCAACTTTCTTTCCGACGTTTGACAAAAGTCATTGCGACATGCGTCATTCTTCTTCCACCAATGGGCTAAGTCTATGTGGAAAAGCAGCCAGTTGCTTGGGAAGATTGTTGTGTGGAGTACTGGTGTGAGAAAACCAGGAAACACATGAGTAGGTGAACTGGCCGCCGTGATATGACTGAGAAACTGTTAAAAACGGCGTTAAACCCCAATCAATCAATCAATCAAGCAATCAATCAATCAACATGTAGAATGAATCCATCGAACCTGGGACGACCTGTCTCAAAACCCCCAGCCAGCCAAGTCCAGGCTTACTCCAGGAAAACCAACCACTGGCTAGGTATGATCACCGCATCTATAATATCTTATCCAAATAAATAACGTTTGTCCAGCAACGATAGCGCAGTCGGTTACACTATTTATCACATGTGGTCGTTAGTTCGAAATTACACGCGGCCATTTGTTTGTACCGGCGACTTACATCAAGCAATCGCTAGGGGATGTGGAGCGCGACCTTTTATAAGTAAATATGGGTTACACAATGGTATTGTAAATACCATAACTCGGATTCGCTATTGATAATTCAGTCCTATTCCCTATGTTAATCATCGATTTTAATTCGTAGATAAATATAGACCTGGGAATATTGGTTACCGGAAACGCTCCGCACTTCCGGCGGAAACTCCCGGAATTCAAATGTACCGTTCAAGTATTTACATATCCGTGTGAATTGTGACATTTGTACATAGCCTTGATCGACCCTTTCTGATCGTCTCGGTAATGTACTTGTTTCCGAAGTCCAAGTATTGATTGATTGGCGGCCAGTTCACCTAACTTGTGGTTTCTCGAATCAGTACCCCAATATTGTTTACAGGCAATTGACTACCTTCACAATTATGTAGCTCTTTTCAGTAAGACGAATGGCGCTAGTCAAAAATGAATTGTGTCAATCATCGAAATAATAAATGGTTAAGCAGGGGTTAAAACACACGTACCCTATATATCGCTGCTTCACTTTCGAATACAATAGAGTATTATTTTATCTTACAATATTAATAACCTTCAATATATGATATATACATTGTTTAATTCTCATTATATCGCATTACATATTGCATTGCAGGATGCGAACGGTCAAAATATAAAAATCGCATTCCGAGTACAGAAACCGGTACTAATATATTCTAGGACTCCGAGTCGTTATCATGGGCGATTCGGGCGATGCGCAGGCTGATCTGGATCTTCGCTGGGTCGCAAAGTCCCGACGGTTGGATGTCGTAAAATATATAGCTCAGATATTTGATCAAATCCATTTGAGTGAACATATAAATCGTGTCAAGGCGTCGCAAGTTAAGCGTAATCTGAAGAGTAAATAAACACAGGATTGTTACAGATTGAGTGGTCCGTGCTGTGACAGACCGATAAAAGACGGGACTAATTGTCTCTAATCTATATCACAATATTTCACAAAACCATGCAGAATATGCCGTGGAAAATATGCTCTTCTGTCAACGCAGGTTCACACTTGAAACGAACAGATAATCAGTAACGTCATTTCAACTGTTAACTTTGCCGTGAGCAGGGCCACAGCAAAATTTGAAAAACAAAGATAACGTATGAGCAAGGCTAAGATTTGCGTCATTCCGTGACGCTTAAAATAATCATATTATACAACATCTTGCTGATACGCCATTCTTAGTCAAATAATCTTCGCGCTGAGGTCCTGGTTATGCCTTGTGAATGCAAATACTTAGTTAAACCTTCGTTGTTTGCACGTGTATAGAGAGAGGGTTTTCCCGGTGACTCGGATAACGTTTCTGGCAGATAAATTGTAAAAAAGAAAGAAAAAAAGCACCGCTTCTGCAACATATGCTGCATGCTGCATGCGAAAAGAAAAGATATCAACGCTTAACTTAATGTGAGCCTCGTTTTGTAAAAAGGGGTCTTATTGCACACGCGTTACGTAACGGGATAACATAAATGGTTGTGAGAATGATATAAATGGGGCTGCAGTTTTTATATCCCTCGTACATAGTCTGGCGGATAGTAAAATATTTGAGATAAGACTGTGCGTTGGTTCATCCGAGTCCTCACAACGTACGCATATGCAACAATAACCTAAGTCACCGTACGAAGTTCATAATATAACGTTATTTAAACAGTCCGAGGATGGACATCCAAATACATGACAAACAAACGAATGGAAAAGGAGAATTGCTCATTGCAGTGTTTTTCCCCCCTTTTACCAACACTATTTTTGACTGTCGTCTGCTACAGAGGCGTCAATTTTATATATGGCGTTAAGTGTTTATTTAATCTCTTTAAATATTGCCTGATTCCGATGACGGTTGGGTAATGTTTACATCTCGCTAGTTATCGTTAATAACCGCGATATTTCACCGCGTGCGATTGTTTATATTCGGGCATCATCGCGCATTATCCTCACGTTCGATTAGTAGAGATTAAGCAATATTTTGATGTAAAACAGATTTCGCACTCTGGAGGTTTTTTGTATATATCTAACATCGTTCTCCAAACAGTACAAAGTACCAGAACTGTTCTCTTCTTTGTATATATAAACTTGTAGTGGAGCACACTGCCTGTTAACTACATTTTAACCCTCTCTCCCACATGCAACACAATTGCAGCAGACAACTTCAAACTCATTTAGAACATTCCCTATAAATGAAAGTGTGATTATTAAATAGAGTTGACATCATTGCGGTCAAACGAGAAATTGCTCCTTTTTTCGATTGATTGATTGGGGTTTAACGCCGTTTTCAACAATTGTTCAGTCATATCACGGCGACCAGACCTACTCATGTGTTTCCTGGTTTTCCCACACCAGTACACCACACAACATACCTCCCAAGCAACTGGATGCTTTTCCACATAGACTGTTAAACAGCCTATTGGTGAAAGACAAGAATGTTGACCGAGCTGGGATTCGAACTTACAACCCCTGGATTGACAGCCCGCGTCGCTAACGACTGAGCTACTCGGCTCCTTTTTTCCAAAATGGTTTCAAAATTCGTCAGCTTCGTAGGCATTTCCACTTGCAGACACATTTTGAAGCACCGTGCGACTTTTGAAAATACTGTGGCGAATATAGAAATTGCTCATCATCATAGCCCCTTAGAAGAGGAGGGGGTATATAGGAGTCACTGTGTCGGTCGGTCGGTCGGTCGGTCGGTCGGTCGGTCGGTCGGTCGGTCGGTCGGTCGGTCGGTCGGTCGGTCGGTCGGTCGGTCGGTCGGTCGGTCGGAAGCCATATTTTGTCCGAAGCCATATTTTGTCCGACCTATTTCTTACAAACCACTGGATGAATTAAATGTTACATGAAGCTTCTATACCAAGAGGAGATGTGCATATCCTAAAGGGGTTATTTTACAGAGTTATGGCCCTTTTACTTATTAAGTTATGGCGTAGGTCAAGGTGCTGTTTTAGGGGTATTTATCATCTTCAGTGATAGTTTCTGTTCTTGTTAAACTGGTTTCATCTCATTCTTTTTTTCTTTTTTTTTAGATTTTCCAATAGTTTGTCCTAGATATTATCCAACGCCGTCTTGAGATTTTGCTGTATGTGTGAAAGGGTAAAAACAAGACGTCTTGATAAGGTATTAATTAGCGGGAGTATTCAGATGTGCCTAACCCCGTACTCCTTACTCACTATGGTGGTTAGGTCTTACAGTTGTCTAAAACCATCTGAAAGAGATGCTGCCGGCATGTAATCATGAGTGTCACTGAGATTAAGCAAATATTACCTTCCGTTAAAGTCTGTGTTATATATGATCCATCTTCATAAACTATATGATACCCTGGGCAAATTTGCTAGCGAAACTTCGTTAAGCATGCACCATGATTTCCTCCGTTACTACACTGTGATTTGTTTTATCGCATGAGGTTTGTGTCATGCGACCAATCAAGCGGCTGCATTTCACCACATACATTATTCATGAAAACGAGATGTTTACAGCCAATTTGCCCAGGGTATCATATATTTCATGAATAGCCTGGGTGCCGAGGATGTTGTTATATATGATCCGGCCCGGGATGAAACTTACGACGTCCCGTAACCGAGGCGGACGCTTTGCCACTACGCAAACGAGGCGGTGTCTAAAAACTCTGTCGATTGTTGCAGACCGGCGTGTTAATCAGAGGTCCAGATAAGGAGGGGTATATAGCTATTTTCCTCACAATAGCTCTCTTATCATCCAACCAAACCCTATGATGTGGGTACTCAAATGAATCGTCTCAATGAGACGATTCTTTTGAGTACCCACAACATAAGGTTATAATGTCAAAAAGGGGTTTTAGAACATGTAAAACGGCCCTTATCTAGTAGAGCTCTGGTTAAGTCGCTCTACGAGATTAAAACGGCTTTTCCCGGTGGAGTGCCCTTTATCAAGCCAGGTACCGGTATGTTTACCCAGGAATCCATCATGAATAAGTGTTCTACCGCCGTGATAAAAACGGACGCAGTGTCGAAAACGGCGTTTAGTTCTATTAAAAACCAAACAAATCTATTTGCATTGTGTCATCAGATTTGTTTACGCAGGAATCATGAATAAGTGTTCTACGACGGTGATATAACTGAAGCAGTGTCGAAAACGGCGTTTAACTCTATTAAAAACAAAACGAATCAATTTGCGTTGTGTCACAGTTTAGTTACACCAAATTTAAGACAATGGAGATTCCAATAGGACTACAAGCATGAAACCACAACAAATCAATATGTTGCCCCCCATAGCACATGAGTTAGCATTACGGAACATTGTTTCCATCACCGGCCGTGTCATACCAACGACTTTTAAAATGGCAGAATAACCATACAATTATAATATTATTTAGATTCGTCGGATTCTAATCAACATTTTTTTAAAGTCATTGCGACATGCGTCATTCGTCTTCCACCAATGGGCTAAGTCTATGTTTAAAAGCAGCCAGAAGATTGTTGTGTGGAGTTCTGGTGTGAGAAAACCAGTAAACACATGAGTAGGTGAACTGGCCGCCGTGATATGACTGAGAAATTGTTAAAAACGGCGTTAAACCCCAATAATCAATCAATCAATCTAATCAACATTTATAGGTACATTGAGAACTGTCATTTCGAAAATAAATATTGAAAGCAGCGTAAAACGCCCTACAAATATAATAGTATCCAGATTCGTCAGCTTCTTATCAAATCATAAGTACATAGTGCACTATCATTTTGGGGGAAAAAAATATGAAATCGGCATAAACATTCAATACGAACAGAATATTATTCAGAAACGTCGGTTTCCAATTAAACTATTAAGTGCTTAATACACTATCATATCGCACATATAAGCCCCAAGTTAAACATGAAGACTCGACGGCAAATATATCAGCTGAAAACTCGTTGGTAAACGCAGCAATCCTAGAACAATGATACCCATTGGTGCGCCATCAGGGGACGCCCGCAGTGAGAAAATGATTAGTGTAGAGTACGGACTCCATATGGGACCGACACGTCTTTGGCCTGGGACTGAAAAGCCGTATCTTCTTTCTCTTACGAGATGTGGTTACGATCTTTTGGTATTGATAAAGACGCTTGACGATGTAAGGTATGGGTTCGCTCTTTTGCTTTTCGTACTTTATGGAATATGTCCAGAATTGTTTTGTAAATTACGTTTGTAACGGTCAGTTACCGATATTATGAATGACCAATGGTCAGTAAGATGGACTCTGGTAGTTTTATTTTCTTTTTAACTATTTCAGCGCCAATGGCAATATTGAATTTTTTTTGCAAACAATAACTTTGGGTGAGACAGGTCGTAACGATCAGTCTCGCCAGAAATCAGCATTGTTTGCCTTTTATTCATCAAAATTATTACAATACGCTTATTACATAGAAAATGAAGTCGCCCCGATTTTGAACATGGGAGAGTCTACTTTGGGGAATTCGGCGCTGAAAGAGGTAATACATGATAGTGTACACGAATCTAACGTACATTCATGACTTATGGCAGGGGATACAATGTGTTCATATAATCACATCGTCAACTGATCATAGACTTGTTAACCCTTTCCGACACAACTGCAGCAAACGACTTTGAACAGATCGAAGGCAAATATATGGAAACTGACTTTTAATCAAGTATTATTATTGAATTGAGTTGATGAGCAGTTTTCCTTTTGTCGCAATGATTTCAATTATTATACTTCATAAGTAGCCTTTTTCAATAGTGTGGCTTAGATGATTTTAAAATTGTCTGCTGCATATTTGGCAAAATGTTACTTTAAACTTATTTATTTTAAATCGATTGCGAAATAAGCTTTAAGCTTATATTAATCACGCTTCCTGGATACTTAACCAGTACTCGCGCCGATTGTGTGGAAAAATCCCAAAGTCAGGACCCGCTCATCACGGGACTCGAACCAGGGACCTTTGATTCGAGAGGCCGACGCTCTACCTCTGCAACACTGTCTTTAACATGGTAAAATGTTAGTACGTAATATTTATTGTGAGACATCCAGCGTAGCAGAGTTGTTATCGTCTAGGATTGGAACCGGACGTCCCGGGTTCGATCCTAACCGCGGCGTGATGGTCTACGTGGAGTTGATATAACTGAAATAAACGGCGTGATTAACCCCCCCCCCCCCCCCCCCCCCCCCCCCAAAAAAAAGATATATTGATTGTAACTGTGTTCATTGTCAACGGGCTTTGTCTCACAAACAATGATTTAGACGCGTTGTGTTGATGACCACTTCGACCATTGACCACTACGACCATTGACCCTCCCATTTATACACACGCTTTGACGTAATATGATTAGTGATGATTGATGCATGTACGTTTGATTGCGTTCTGTCTGGTCATTGTAGAACGAACTCAATTCACACCAGCCTGGTTTTCATTCATAACCTAACATACAGTTTATTGGTACACAATTTACAGAAGGTGTAGCCATAGTAGTTATGATTATTTCCATCGCCGTGGTGTAGTGGGTCAGTTAGAGCGTCCGCCATTGGAGCATGGGATCAGAGGGTTCGATCCCAAGTCGGGTCATAGGTAAGGAAAAACAACTTTAAACAATGGTAGAAATAAACCCCTCTTAAGCGCTCAGGGTGAGGCTTCAATGATAAGATAAGCGTAGAAGATGGTATTGTAAATCGCATGGTAAATACAATACAATACAATACAATTTTTACAATTCATGTTATTACATTCAGGCACATTTTCCTATAGTAAATAACAACTAAGTATGTACAATTAGCATACACGTTATCCCGTTACGAGAAGCAAACATTTAAAATAAATAATGAATATTAACTAATTGTTCAGATAATATAAACAATAATTATAACAATTGAGATTGAAACCCGCACATTTCATCGATAAGATAGAAAAGGCGCTGTCTAATAGTATTTTTCTAGAACAAGAACAAGAATAATAGTTGAACAATCTCTGTAAATGAAAGAATCATTAGTTAATAGAGTTGAATACAACGTGGCAAAAGGAGCATTTTTTTCCCTTGACCTTTGTGGAAGCGTCATATATATATATATATATATATATATATATGCAGGTTGGAAAGTTTTAATAAAAATATATGTTGCGTTTTGGAAATAAATCGAGTTTTTATTTTAGAATATCAATTTTTAATTCGTCGAAAAGGTAATATCTTAACGAATTCATGATTCAATTTTTCAAGTGTTTGGCGCTATTTTCTACTGCCCAGGAACACAAAATGTGATAGTAATTAATGAGTGATTTGGCAATAATGGCGTAATTATACGAATATACATTGACAGCTGCGTGTAATAAATAATTCCTAACTAGTCAATAAATGCCGGGGTTTCTTTGTTTTCCGTTAGGATTGCTTGTCCATGCGACTATCTATATGCCTATAAATATGTCTTTAAAACATACCGATAAAATACTGAGAAACGCCTAAAAATGCTTTATTACTTTTCTGCGTTTACCTTTCTCTGAAACTGGTGTGCCTTTTTTCTTTGTAGCAAACGTAATTAGAAAATGTTGATATAAAGATAATAGGAAATGAATGAGTATTCGTCTTTGTTTTAAAACGATTTTTTTCTCTGTATAAATTGATAACGATTCTTAGTTTATCTTCACTCAATTTCATAGTTAAGCCTTTCCCGTCTATAGACGCATTTTGACGCATCTGCAGCAGACGACTTTTGTAAACATCGTGACATAAGGAGAAATTGCTCAAAACGAGCAATTTCTCCTTTTGCCACAATGTTTTCTTTCTGTTTCTGTAATTAGGACTACATTTATAGAGCTTTACAGCGTGTTTGCCTACATGCTTGTAAATTCGTCTGCTGCGTATTTGCTGTATGTGGGAAAGGGGTAACATGTATAATGATTCAGCAGACGTCCTTTAATCCCTTTCCCCCCATACAACAAATCTGCAGCAGACGACTTTGGAAATATCTAGGCAAAAACACAGAACTGTAACTATGTCCGTGACTATATGACCAGACAGTAGTATAAACTTGCGGGTTTTAATCCAACACGAGTGCTATCTAACGACATTTTAAGCATTTCTTGCATCAATGCGCATAACAAAACTTGTAGGCAAAGATTTGGAAAAATATCTATAGATAAAAGTAATTTGAGTGAATATATTTGAAAACAATGTTGTTGGTGGAGAAAAGTGGCATTTCCCAACCATGTTCTTCAGAAGCGTCAACAGTCGTCTGTGTATCACGGGAATCACGAGTCAACATGTAAGCCGTCCCGCGAGAAAACCAACATTATGGCCTCTGCGTTATGAATCAGCCCAGATCAGCCTGTGCAGTTCGCGTAGACTGATCCGGACCGACACATTCCGTCTCAGGGGGATATAGGTATAGAGTCATGATTCCTGATACATCAAATCCACAGGAGGCGAAAAATGTATATATCCGGGTAAGTCTGCGCGGCATGCTTTTGCTGATCCGGGTCGATACTTTTACGCAGAGTCCACAATGTTGGTTTTCTCGCGGGCAGGCTCAATTATTGTACCCCCGTCAACTAACATATTGCAGCAGCAATTACCTTGTTAGCGTAACACTGTCAGGTGATTATTGAATTACTTATAATTGGTTGATGGTTTAAATAAGAAATTGATAACATATGGCACGCGAGAACGTGTTCGCGCCTCTTCTTTTATTGTTTCTTTGAAATAGTATTACATAATAGTATATATTAATATCCGATTGGTCAAGTGGTCAATCATTGGGTGTAGGACTGGGGATGTTTAGTAGATATATAAGTGTTTGTTTTTATCTGTTGTTTAAAAGAAACTGTATAGTTCACCAGTGCATGTCGCAAGTAGATTTTCGAAAGTGAAAATAAATTGAATTGAAAAGAGTTATTGCAGTGATTTGAGTGAAGTGTTGTATATTCTAAAGATAATTTAAAGGTCATTAAACGGGAGATTTTAAAGATTTTTTGTACAGGATAAGAGAATAAACCGCAGGGGAAAGAAGCTTTATTTTTCGAACAACGGATCGAGTTTGATAACAAAAATAAATAATGGAAGAGGACAAAGCTACAAACACACTTTTAATAGAGGTAAGACATTGGGGGAAAAGATATTTGAGCCATCCTGCGTGAAAACCAACATTGTTGACTCTGCGTAAAGCATCGAGCCGGATCAGCCTAAGCATGCCGCGCAGGCTAACCCGGGCAGACACTTATCGCCTCCTGTGGGTTTTCTGTTTCAGGAATCAATACTCTAACCTCCTGAGGCGGAATTTGTCGGCCCGGATTAGCCTGCGCGGATTGCGCAGGCTGAACTGGATCGATACATTACGCAGTCCATAATGTTGGTTTTCTCACGGAAAGATATTTAGATCAGTAGTACTGATAAGTAGGTAACTTACACAGAAAAACGCCGTGATATAACTGAAAACTTACCGAGCGCGGCGGAAAGCACCTTTGAAACACATAGACAAACCAAAACAACGGGTAAAAACAATTGAGCAAAATAATTATAGAAATACTACATAATACAATTACGAAGTGATGTGGTATTCGAGGTAAACGTTGTACAATTTCATCGTGATTGACAGATCCACGTGCGTAACACGTTATCTGACTAGATATCGGATATGTTCTAGTGCTATCGCAGCACTATCAATGCCTTGTCTCCGATATGCTTCTATTAGCAAAAAAAGCATTAGACTTGGCAAATTCAATTACCAACTTCATGACAGTTTTTTGTGTGGCTTTCATGACTTCTCTTGTGCGTTTTATACACAATGAATGTAACTACATTTGTTACAGTATGCAGTTACAACATGTTAGCGGGAAACCTACTTGATGTCTTATTTTAGACTGTGGTTTTGAGGAAATGTCAAATAATTTGGATTTATCTTCTCTCGTCGACCTGTTTAAACCCTTTCCATCATATAGACGCTTTCTGACGCCTCTACAGTAGACGGATTTTACAAAAACATGGGGACTAAAGAAGAAATTGCTCAAAACGAGCAATTTCTCCTTTTGTCACCATGTTTTCGACTCTATTCAATGATTATACTTTCATTTAATAGGAGTACTTTCTCCTTTTGTCACCATGTGTTCGACTCTATTCAATGATTGTACCTTCATTTAATGGGAGTTTACCCCCCCCCCCCCCCCCCCCCCCCCCCCCCCCCCCCCCCCCCCCCACATACGACACATCTGTATGCAGCAGACGGGTATGTGGGAGATGGTTCACATACTACTTTTCAACGGTTTTCTAGAAAATTTGTCACGTTTTTTTTCCCGGTTAAGAACAATATAAAATACCATATGGCGCTTATAAAACCATATTGACAACCTAATTGGATACTCCCTAAACATTGAAAGTAGGATTATTGAGTTGAGTTGAAATAAGTGTTATAACCTGATAAATAAGTGTGGCAACGGTGTGACAACCTGAGAAATAAATTCGGCAACCTGAGAAATTACTCTGGCATTGTGAGTAATTTCTCCGTTTGCCAAAATGATTTCAAAAGTCGTTTCCTTCCTATGCATCAAAATATGTCTGTATGTGGGAAAGGGTTCAATACGTTATTTCAAGATATTAACCCTTTTTCCACTTACAACAAATCAGCAGCAGACGACTTTGAAAACATAGTGAATAAAACCTGAATAATCTCCATAATATTTAGCTTAATTGTTAAATAAAGTTGAAATCTTTGTGGCCAAAAGGAGAAATTGCTCATCATGAGCAATTTCACCTTTGGCCACAATGATTTCAAAAGTCGTCTGCTGTAGATGTGTCATAGTTCATGTGGGAAAGGGTTAAAATAGATGACGCCTTCGAGAACATTGATATTCCAGGAAAAATTCCGAGCTTTACGACTTATCACCTTGTACTTTCAAACGGGCCAGTCAATCCTTTCCCACATACAAACACTTTTTTTTCTGACGCTTTGTGAGAGCCTAGAGCAAATCTGCAGCCGGTGACGTTGAAAAAACATAAAGTTATCAATATGGAAACTTAACAAGAAAGAGCAATTATAGAATGGTCGCAAAAGGAGAAATTGCTCATGATGAGCAGTTACTCCGTTTGCCATATTGCGTTCAACTCTTTTAACCCTTTTCCTCATACGACAATTTTGCAGCAGACGACTTTGAACATATTTTGTCAAAAAAGTAGAAAATCTCTATAATTGAATGGATAACCCATGACTAAAATTGGAAAACATTGTGGCAAAGGGAGAAATTGCACGTTTTGTGCAATTTCTTCCTTCGTCACTATGTTTTCAAATAGCCGTCTGCTGCAGAGGCGTCAGAAAGCGTCTATATGAGGGAAAGGGTTAAATAAGAACACTTTCACACTTTCATTTACAGCGATATTTGTGATATTTCACATTTCTACCTTATCTTGGTAAAACTCGCCGCCTGCATATTTGTCGTATGTGGGAAAGAGTTGAGCGTTATCTGCATTCAGATTGTGTTACGACATTTTAAATCAGAGTGAGTTTTACTTTAATAGTTGATATTTAAACCTTTCCCACGTACGTCAAACCTGCACCAGACGACAATGGCAAAATCAGAAAAGAAAACTACAATTACAATTATTTATGAGCAATGTTTTTCTTTGCCACACTGTTTTGCTTAAGTCGTTTGTCAGAATGTGTCAGTTAGACTCAGTATCAAAAAACGTTAAGGTCTTACAGTACCGTTTACGTAATTGTCGGGTAAATCGGATTTAACCCTGTCCCTCATACGGCAATTCTGCAGCAGACGACTTTGAACGTATTTTGTCAAATAATGGAAAATCTCCATTATTGAATGGATAACCTACGACAAAAAGTGGAAAACATTGTGGCAAAAGGAGAAATTGCACGTTTTGTGCAATTTCTTCTTTTGTCACTATGTTTTCAAAAATCCGTCTGTTTTAGAGGCGTCAGAAAGCGTCTTTAATCGGGTAAAGCGGATTAAGGGTTTAATGTTTAATAACCATTGTCGTTTTCCAGTCAGAGTGTAGAGTTACGGATTCATTCATATTCACTTTGTAGGGACATGTAGACCGTTACAATAGGCCTATACTGTTACAATAGTATAATACAATATATAGACCGGGTAATACGGTGTATCTTATAACGCTTACCCTGGTTTATTCGTGTGTTTTGTTATTTTGTTTGAATGATGTTTTACGCCGACCCTTCAACTCTTTTTTAGCTCGACTTTTGAAAACGAGAGCTATTGTCATGACCATGGCGTCGGCGTCGGCGGCGTGGTCGTCCGGTTAATTTTTTTTTTGTTTAGCTCAGCTTTTTTTCTGTTTTCTATCAGTCGAGCGTCTGTGCCGTACGCGGTGCTCTTGTTATATCACACGATTCCTGGTTTGATTACCAGTATTACCGGTATTTTATATCCTGTCACTGATGCATCATGAGTACTGGTAAGGTCACCGGGAAACGTGAATCGAACGAGATCACTGTAAGCTAAAAGCTTGTTCCGCAAATGATGTAAACTAAAGAAGTAGTAGTCTTTCCTATGAGCTTAGTGCTGCGGGGATAACATCACGACTAGTGTGCTGGTGTCAGGATAAGCGTACTAGCAGTACTGGTAACTTACCCGGACTACGCCCTGATATGACTTAAAATACTGTTAAAGAACGTCGTAATATACCAATCAAATTGTGAAACAGGGATCTACGCGTAATATGTAATATTAATGTAAAACAGCTTACCAGCAATACTGGTAATATATCCAAGAAACGCCATGTTATGACTAAAATAGGTTTAAAAGCGGCGTAAACTATCTTTCAAATGTGTGTATAGAGAATAAGGGTGAAACGTCAGGTATAGAGAAGAAACCATAAAGAACAGATCATTGTAAAATAACTACTACGCGTAATATATACCAATAATGTAAAAAACTTACCAGCACTACTGGTAATCTATCCAGGAAACGCCATGACATTACTTCAAGTATGTTAAAAGCGGCGTAAACTACATTTAACATTTGTGAAGAGAGCGTATAGAGAGTAAGGGTGAAACGTCATTCATAGAGAAGAAACCATAAAGAACAGATCATGGGAAACAGTGAACTACGCGGAATCGATAACAATGAGGTTAAAAAACGCCAATTTTACACCGAAATAGACTGAGAGAGACATAACATGTTACCCTCTTCTGTATTCGTGTTCCCTGATCTATATGGACGGCATCGGTGGTGTAGTGGTAGAGCGGCCGTCTCCAGTGCGGGAAGTCGCGGGTTCGATCTCCGGCCGGGTTACACCAAATACTGTACAAATGGTAGTAATGGCGTTCTCTGCTAGGCGCTCAGGGTGTTGGGGTAGGAATTACGCCCTGACTGTCTGGTGTAAGGTGAAATGGAGCAGTGGTGCCGGTCACCTACCAAGGAAATGCAGCTCTATAACCGTTAACCCTACCCCTCATACAACAATTCTGCAGCAGACGACTTTGAACATATTTTGTCAAAAAATAGAAAATCTCTATAATTGAATGGATAACCTATGACAAAAAGTGGAAAACATTGTGGCAAAAGGAGATATTGCTCGTTTTGAGCAATTTCAGAAAACAGAAAAGAATGTCGAGCAATTTTCTCATTGGTCAGCAATGTTTACTATTCTGCCTAGAAATAATAAATATTTGCAAGCTCCCTGTTTTCTTTCTATAAATCTGGATCCGATATTTTCAAACGCGGAAAAAAAAAAAATTAACAGCCATAATGATAGCGTGCGAATTTCCTATCCTTTATTTGAGTAAAATGACGGAAATTTAAAGTGAGTTGGGTGATCGATTTTTTTGGATTGCCTCGTCTAATACATTTAAAATGGGGCGTTATTGCTTGAACGCGAACATTGGGAGCTAGTATGCGCAATCCGTCCTGAACTGTCATCGTCCGCATTATGGGCAGTCCAGGGGACTAGATAAGGGAGAGATAACTTGGTCTTTTCTCCACAATATCTCTCTTATTACTTAACCGGATTGCCTCGTCTAATACATTTAAAATGGGACGTTATTGCTTGAACGCGAACATTGGGACCTTGTATGCGCACTCCGTCCTGAACTGTCGTCGTCCGCATTATGGACAGTCCAGGGGACTAGATAAGGGGGAGATAACTTGGTCTTTTCCACACAATATCTCTCTTATTACTTAACCAAACCATATGTTGTGGGTGCTCAAAAGAATCGTCTCGCCGAGACGATTCTTTTGAGTACCCACAACATAGGGTTTTAGTTATAAATAAGGATTTTAGGACATGTAAAATGCCCAATATCAAGACATGTGACGTCTAACGATCACGTAGAATCGTTGACACCGGTATGCACCTTTAAATGTGCTGAACTCCAGATGGAAATCACCATTTTGAAATGTTGAAAGTTCCGCAAATATTGCTTATAGTGACAACAAAGAAAGTAATAGGTACATTGTAGTTCAAAACTGTTTGGGCAGTAAATGTTGAAAAACTCTCAATTTCAGTCATGGAAATG
>JASEVX010000014.1:47344746-47528004 GCA_031761405.1 Serripes groenlandicus | reverse complement strand
CGGGCTGAGTTAGTATGAAGGTTGATGAATTATTAACATACCCACACCTGTTCGTGTTTTTAATCCCCGTTTTATATGGACCGAAACACGCGCAAACATGGTAGATTAATATTGTTTCGTATTTCCGCGTGAAAGATTTTGATCAGTGCGTGCATTCACAATACATGTACACTGATCTTATAGAATATCAGTATTATTGTCGAAATGTTATTAAAGTCTGCACCGATCGCCACGAGAAGAGTATTAATTGTCTTGATCTTCGAGTGTTGAGGATACAATTGCCGGTTTTTGTTTCGCTAGACTTCCTTTTCATTTTGGTACAAAAAAAACTGTTACCGCAAGACAAATCGCTATAGGTGAACTTAACTCTTTCAGCGCCAAATTGTATAAAATAGACTTTTCCATGTTCAGAAACGGGTGTCTCCATTTCTCCTGTAATAAAAGTTTTGGACTTTTTTAATGAATAAAAGGCAAACGATGCTGATTTCAGGTGAGACAGCTCGTTACGAGCTGACTCACCTGAATCTGCATTGTTTTCAAAAACCTCAATATTGCCTTTGGCGCTGAAAGAGTTAACAATTTCAAGAGGGTTTGGTTTTCGCAGGCATTAGTACCAGGTGTATGTTATATAAGGACGTTATTGCATATACAAATATTGCCAAGATAGGTTTTATATTAGAATCGTTATAGTGTGTTTCTTTCTTATGATTAGGCTAATTTGAAAATAGCTTATGATGCAAAGGGTTTCGCTTTTGAGTCGATTCAGACTGGATACTTCTGATACTTTGATTCGGGGCAATCTTCAAAGACGAAGGTGGAGAAACACGCGGGATATAACGCAAAGTCTCGCGTAATTAACCAATTATTGGCATATGGCGAGATTCGCAGCTTCTCCACTTTTCGGTCATCAAAAAACCCGCAGTCTGGCCTTCGCTATTTTAATATCGTCGTGGCGTGACTCTGGTCCCGAAAAGACCTTAAAACTGGTAATAATGACTTTCCCTCCTTGACGCTCAGGGTTGTGGGGGTCAGCCATTAGGAGTTGGTGTCGGGATGAATGGGCCAGTAGTACTGGTACTTTACGCAGGAAACGGCTTGATACAACATGCATAAACGATGCAAACAAAACATTCATGTCTGAGGATTTTTTCCGGCATATTGGGTTTACGTAGGACATGGGGTATTCAGGGGCGTAGCTTTGCTATACTCAATGTGTAGGCCGTCTCGTGAGAAAATCAACATTGTGGACTCTGCGTAAAGTATCGACCCGGATCAGCCTAAGCATGCCACACAGGCCTACCCGGATAGACATTTTTCGCCTCCTGTGGATTTTCTGTTTCAGGAATAACTACTCTATACATCTATCCCCCTAAGACGGAATGTGTCGACCCGGATCAGTCTACGCGGACTGCGCAGGCTAATCTGGGTCGATACATTACGCAGATGTCTATCGCCGCAGCTGCATTTTGGGGTCATTTTGAGAAAAAATGTGTAGGCACGTGCCTACAGTGCCTAAAGGGAGCTACGCTCCTGAGATTGTTCAAGCCTCCCAACTTGTGTTGGCCAAACTCCGATGTAACTAGAAATAATTGGCTAATAAGATAAGGAGCATATGTTGTTGCCCGATTTCATCAAATTAACTTCATGAAGCTTCAAGATATATGAACGCAAACCGAGAACCATGTAATGTACCTTGAACGCATTTACTGTGTTTTGGCTACGGTTAAATTAAGACGATGGGAAAATCGGTGTCTGGTTCCATTCCGTTCGAAATTTATACCATCCCACGAATTAAAGTTAATCACAGCTCTCCGCTCTCGTCTATGGCTAATCACTGTTGAAATTGTTAAAAAAAAAACAGTAAGTAAACGGCGTGTACCAGACCGCCTCAATTTATTCGAACAGCTAAATCCATGTTGTTTGTTTGAATGGTATTTAACGTCGTTTCTCACACTATTTCTTCAGCCATATCACGGCGGTGACCGGGCGAATTAGTAGGAAAGTGACTACTCGCGGCCATTTTGCTATTGGCATTAGAGATGCTCAAATCCAGATGGACATCAACATTTTTGACATCAACATTTTTGAAATGTTGAAACTTGTGCAAATATTCCTAATAGTTACAACACAATAAATGACATAAAAATCTAAATATTTCGTTTATGCTTCATTTTTACTGAGTGGACATACCCAGTAAGCCGAATTATGTGTATTAGGGGGGGAGTTGAAAGCGGCGTAAAAAACCAAACTAACTTAACACATCTGTGGTGAAGCGGAAAATCAAAACTTGATGACCTATGTGACTTTTCTGTACGTAGAATGCTAACGCATAGAGGATTAAACCCTCTCCCACTGGCTAATACAACAAATATTCATTTTACGACTTTGAATATAATCTGGCAACACAGGCAACACATATGAAACTATCTCTATATGAAGGTATACTTATTGAAAAGAATTGAAAACATTGTGGCAAAAAGAGAAATTGCTCATCATGAGCAATTTCTCCTTTTTGCCACAATGTTTGAAAAGTCGTCTGCTGCAGAGGTCATCCGAAGCAAAACGTATAGTATGTGGGAAGTGGTTACAGTTAATCACATATATATAACGGACGATCTCGAGCAACCACCTTTGCAAACTATTGATCGGATAATTGTATTTAAGGGAATTAAAGGTGATTTAAACCCTTTCCTACACACACCGAATCTGCAGCAGAAAACTTCGAAAATATCTTAGCCCAAAATCGGAGATTCAAATCTCTTATGAATAAATGGATATTTTTTATTAGGGTTGAAAAATACATTGTAGCAACGGGATAAATTGTTTCCCCATTTTAACTCAATGATTTTTCAAATGTCGTCTGCTGCAAAGTTGTGGGGGAAAGCGTCTGTACGTGGAACATGGTTAACCTTCCGTTACAAGCAGACGTATTAGACGAATGTGATGCAGACGACTTTTATATTGAACAAAAAAAAATTGTTCATGTTGATCAATTTCACCCAGTGCCCATATAGTGTGCAACTCTCATGAATCAGCATGCATGCAATCCCTCGTGTAGATGTGTCCGCCTGTTTGCCTTTAATATTTCAAAAGTCGTCTGCTGCATAGTTGTTGTTTGGTGGAAAGGGTAGCGGGTGTTTGTATTATATCTGAACTTTTGGTCGTGTTAAACCGATTTATATTTTGCCCAACGGAGGTCATTATCTATATGCTTTTTCTATCCGATATTAGCCTATATTCGCCTTTACACTCTATTCAGCGGATTTTTAGTCCGTTCCCTGAAATTCACTGATCGTCTTTGAATATCTGGATTAATAATACAGTTGTACATTGTGAACATTTAAGTTAAAATTCCCCTAACCCTTTCCCTCATATAGACGCTTTCTGACGCCTCTGCAGCAAACGGCTTTTTGAAAACATAGTGACAAAAGAAGAAATTGCACAAAACGTGCAATTTCTCCTTTTGCCACAATGTTTTCCACTTTTTGTCGTAGGTTATCCATTCAATTATAGAGATTTTCTATGTTTTGACAAAATACGTTCAAAGTCGTCTGCTGCAGAATTGTCGTATGAGGGAAAGGGAATTCTTACGATGAACATAATTTATTATATTCTAATATTGGCGTAACCGAAACAAGTCAAATGTAATGTTATGCTGGTTTCTGTCTCATAATGTCGTCTGCTGCAAGGGCGTTGAAATGCGTTAATTTATTTTCTTTTGTTCATTAATCGCATAGCCAGACGACTTTCTTAACCCTTCTCCACGTTCAGCAAGTATTCAACAGATGGCTTTGAAAGCATCTTGGAAAAACTATTGAACTTCTCTTTAAATGAAAAGTATATAATATTATTGAAAATAGTTGAAATCAGTGTGACAAAATAAGACTTTTCATCAATATGGTCAATTTCTCCTCGTGTCACAATCTTTTCAAAAGTCCTTTGCTGCAAATGCGACAGTTGTCGTCTGTATGTGGGAAAGGATTAACACATTACTTTTTATCTTACAATAAATTGTTTCCTTCATTGCTTGAAACAATCTGTTGAGTGGGAATCATTCAGACATCAACAATAAATAATCATTCAGACATCAACAATAAATAATCATTCAGACATCAACAATAAATAATCATTCAGACATCAACAATAAATAATAATTCAGACATCAACAATAAATAATAATTCAGACATCAACAATAAATAATCATTCAGACATCAACAATAAATAATAATTCAGACATCAACAATAAATAATAATTCAGACATCAACAATAAATAATCATTCAGACATCAACAATAAATAATAATTCAGCGGTCCAGATAAGGAGCGGCAATAGCTCTTTTCCCAAAGATGTCTCTCTTATTATTAAAGCAAAGCCTGTGTTGTGCGAACATAGGGTTAGAGGGTCAAATTAAGATTTTAGAAGACCTAAGCCGTCAATGTTGGTGCATCCACATATCTTATCTCGTGCAATGTGGCCTTGAACGTCGGCAATGATTTATGTCAACAATGGTTCAAAAGTCAAAAGTTTTCCTGCAAGAAAAAAGCAAACAAATTCCATGCTATCATATTTACATTTTTTAACTCGAATAATGCAGCTGATCTGTTTGAATAGGCCTTAAGGGTTATGTTCCTTTCGACTGATTGTGTCATTAAATGTTTTGTGGCGAAATTTAAAACAAATCCGCGTAATTCCGCATAATGCGGACGTAATCCGGGATTTAGTCCGGTCCGACTACGTGTGTACTTTGACAATACTCATTGTGACTCACGTAAGTTGTATGTATTTAGCCACGGGCGCTTAACCCTTTCCCACATACATCACATCTGCAGCAGACGACTTTAAAAACATACCTGGAATAAAAATATGGAAACTCCATTTAAATGAAAGTACAACAAATGAATATAATTGAATACATGATGACAATAGGAGAAATTGCTCGTTTTGAGCAATTTCGTCTTTTGTCGCCATGTTTTCGAAAACCCGTCTACTGCAGAGGCGTTAGCAAGCGTCTTATAGGAGGGAAAGGGTTACACCGCAAACTTCTGTTGTTCGTGGGTTTAATTACTTGAAAAATACATACAAATCAATTTATCAAACAAATGCAAAAGCAATCTGATCTTGTTATCTATATTATGACTTTTCGATGTCAACTAGAAGTACAGAACAGAACATATTTATTTGTTTGCTATAAGGAAATTACAACAACGTTTAGTAATTATGAAATACTGCTATTTACGAAGAAAATGCCGTGATGTAAGTGAAATACCATTGAAAGTGGAGTAAAAATAATTCAAACAAACACATTAGGGACTGTCTTTGCTTCAAACGATCTAATTAAACAAAACAAAAAAACACTGACGTTTCACTAAAATTCCGTAACCGCCTCTTCACTGCGTTGAGGAGGAGTTCCATAGTTTAATTATTTAAACCCTTTCCCACGTATAGACACATTTTGAAGCATGTAAAGCAGACGACTTTTGAAAATATTTTGACGAAAGTAGAAATTGGTCAAAACGAGCAATTTCTCCTTTTTCAACCATTGTTTTCACCTTTTTTTAGTAAGTATACCTTAATTTCTAGAGATTTTTTCCAGATCTTTAGTAAATGTTTTTCAAAGTCGTCGGCTGCAGATTCGATGAATGTGGGAAAAGGTTAATCAAGGAATTACCGACTTAATTAGGGATCTTTTGTCTCGAATCGTTAATAAACGTGATTGAGGAATCGTCTTGCCAATTTTAATTCTGCTAAATGAGCCGGGAATCGGGGGGAAAATGCTTCTCGACTGCTTCTCAACTGCACGTGCGTGGTCCGTACCGTTGATTAATTGATTATGTATGGTTTAACGCTGTTTTCAGCAATTTTTTCTTTCAATCATACCTCGGCGATAAGTTCACATAAATATACCCGTGTGTTTCCTCGTTTTCTGGCACAAGATTTTTAAACAACAGTGTTTATTTTTTCAAATAACTTTTTGCTTTTCCATATGGACAAACAGTTAGTCCATTGGTAAAAGGCGTAGGGCGCCTATCGCATTGATTTTTGCCAAACGTCGGTAACAAACTGAGCTTCCTTGGTCCGTATGGACGCAGATCAAGCTGTTCATTCACAATAGTGGCTGTTTCAAACTGGGTTGGCGACATCTTTTGTTGAAACCCGAACATAAATATTCATAATGTTAGCGGTAATAAGAATGTGCGGGTTGTACAGACTGATCTTGATCTTCGGTATACGCACATGAAACGAGTTGTGTTCTTTTGGGACCCGGTCCGAATAGATTTAACCCTTTCCCACATACAACGAAAGATAAAAAGCAGACTTCTTTGTAACCATCCAGATGAAAATATTGAAATTATCAATGAATTAAATCATAATTATTACTGAATAAAAGTGCAATTTCTTCTTTTCCCACTATGTTTTCAAAAGTCATCTTCTGCAGGTACGTCAAAATGCGTCTGCAAGTAGCAAAGTGCCAAATTGAAACTTGGGAGATTCTGTATGCTTCTTTCGCACGCAATTGGTTATAAGCGACGTCTGTCAACCTTGTGAAAATAGTTCTGCCACAATGTTGTCAAATGAATTCAATAACTGTTCTTTCATTTATTGAGGGTTATATATATTTTGACTTTTTTTTTAAAATCGTCTAGTGATATATTTGAATCATTGAATTCCACATGTGTGTGACTTTGTGAGGCTACATTTATTGCACATTGAATGGGCAATCACGTAGATGTGCCATATGCACGTGCCACCAAATAAAGGCCTTTCTTGGCTATTAAAAATGCATGGTGCCACATCAGAAGAGCTTAGGAAATACGAATATATGCTTTTGGCTGGCTCGGTCCCAATTTGAAAATCTTCTTCCGTCAGATGCATTTTACATTTTTATGCATCTTAGATCGAAATGCATGTCCTGGGAACTGTTATTTAAGGCTTCATTTCGCTGACTGAACGTAAATTATGTCATTATTTCAGTTGGATCCTCCCTTTATTTAATGGACTCGCAGTTTATTGATTACAATTTGAAAGCAACCAAAATATTTCAATTATGACTTTGAGCCAAAAGCTCAAGCTAGATTTATGCCAATTTGAATCAAATTTATTCAAATATAACAACCAAGTTTAGCTTTTGTTTGGTCTTAAAAAACTCTTAATATAATCCATGTTGACATTTTCATTGTACGTAGTCTACAGAGCTTTAGATGTTAGGGTGCATGTTTCTCATTCCAAAATCCTTATGTGACACTCAAACCCTATGTTGTGGGTACTCACTGAGACAATTCTTTTGAGTACCCACAACATAGGGTTTGGTTGAGTTATTAGAGAGATATTGTCGGGAAATGACCAGTTTACTCCCCCTTATCTAGTCCTCCGCACGGTAGATACATATGTATATGCGTCACCTACAGTGAGTAAGACCCTTAATTCGCTCGACTCGGCTCGTATTTATTTCAAAGATTTATTTATAATCTCTATTCAGATATTTCTAATCAAGTATTGCACACTCATCTAGTCATGTACAAGTCTTGCCTCGGCATTGTCCGTCCTGTTTCCGATGTGTAACTTGAATATGAATATCACCGGACGTGTACGATAATGTACGATGCTTTACGACAATTGATTTACAGCCACTCGCTTCATTCTAGCCGTTTTAGTCAGTATAACAATAACAAGCACTGCACAGTCATTCGAAAGTATCATATCGGCATTGTTCGCCCCGTTCCCGAATAATATCGGACTAGTAAGAAAATGTACGATACTTTTTACAACAATTGATTCACAGCCACTCAGTTAATTGCTGGCAGTTAAGTCAATATAACAATACCGTTAGTTTTGATTGATGAGTCGAGATTTTATGAGGAATGAAAAGTAGTTAAACATTGTGATTGATCTGATCCCCCTTTGTTATTTAACCCTTTCCCACATACATTAAATTTACACCAGGCGACTTCGAAAACATCTAGGCAAAATCACGGAAAATCTCAAGAAGGGGACGTTGAATTATTGAAAAGAGTTGAAAACCTTTTGCAAAAGGAAGAATTGCTCATTATGTTTGTAAACCAAAGATGCATATTTTGCAAAAAAAACTGGAACTGTAAACCAATTAGTTTAGTTTAGTTTTATTTGGGTTTTACGCCGCTTTCAACATTAGTTCAGTTATATCACGGCGACAGTTCACTTATTCATGATCCCTGGATAAACAAACCAGTACTAGTCTAGAAAATGTGCCTAAACCAAGGGCACTCCACCATGACCGTAGTGCCAAATTAATTAGTTTTACGCTGATTGGATCTACACTGGTCGCAAATGCCCTATCGTCGGTTTTCATAGAGAACGCTGCTCAATTTATCATATAGCCGTGTCCCGAGTGTTCAGCGTCGGTTAGGGTCGGGGATTTGGAACGGAACGTCCCGGATTCGATCAGCCGTCGGACGATTGTCTTTGGGCAATGCACTTTTCCTAGCCTGGCACTGGTTTTTTTTTATCCAGGGAGTAAGTGAACTGACGTTGTAATATATAACTGTAATAATGTTGAAAATGGTGTAAAGAACAATTAAACAAACACAATATCCTTTATATATACACAGGTGAAGTTTAGTCGACAATATTTTAATTATTTGTATTTCTTTTTATCTTTTCAGGTAAGTCGAAAGACATATTTATTACATGCCCCCCAACAAGGGTAAAGTATAACAGTGTTATCTTACTTAGAGTCGTTGTAACATGTTAACTCTTTCAGCGCAAAAGGCAATATTAAGCTTTTTGCAAACAATGCATATTCAGGTGAGTCAGCTCGTAACGAGCTGTCTCACCTGAAATCTGCATTGTTTGGCTGTGAGTTATAAAAATATTCCAAAAATCTTATAACATGAAAATAGAGTCGTCCGAGTTTGAACAAGGAATAGTCTACTTTAAACAATTCGGCGCTGAAAGGGTTAATAACATCAGTCATCCAGCTGTTGGATCGTCCGTTTAGAGACAGGAGAGTCGCTGACTCGATCGCTCACTCAGTCATGAGTCGACCGAGGTTTGAACTCCCGCCCCGGAGTCGAACACCCAAACCATTGCACACTGAGTTGTTTGATGAGATGATCTGTGTTTCCTCTACATTGTTTAACCCTGTCCCTCATACAGACGCTTTCTGACGCCTCTGAAGCAGAAGACTTTTGAAAACATTGTGGCAAAGGAAGGAATTGCTCATGATAAGCAATTCTCCTTATGACACAATGTTTTCCACTTTAAGTCATTGGTTGTCCATTCAATTATAGAGATTTTTCATTTTTTTTGGCAAATTATGTTCGAAGTCGTCTGCTGCAGATTTCTTGTCTTTCAAAGGGTAAATAGCAAATGATAAAGTTATACAGGTGATGGTGTTGTTTGTTTTATTTCGATAACTTTACTTATCTGCTCTGCAGTCGAACATCAGAGCATAAAACCACTGAGTCGATCTATTAGATCGTTTATGAATTTATCTTCCCTGTACATTGTCTCTATAGTCAAAGCTATTAACCCTTTCCCACACACAGACGCCTTCTGACGCCTCAACAGCAGACGACTTTTGAAAACATTGTTGCAAACGGAGAAATTGCCTAAAACGAGCAATTTCTCCTTTTGCTACAATGTTTAAAACTCATTTCAATAATCATACTTTCATTTTTTGCCGGATTGCTCTAGCAATTCCGGTCTATAGATTGGCGATGTCCGTCTGTCTGTTTGTCTGTCTGTCTGTCTGCCTGTCTGTCCGTCACCATTTGGGTTAAAGTTTCAGGTTGAGGCAAATTCTCAGCACTGGAAAGCGTTACAAACTTGAAACTTTGCCTGAAGGTAACCAGTAACAAGTTATATTGATTTCTATGGTAACTTTGACCTTGGTTTGTCGATTTTCAAGGTCAAATTGCCGACATTCCGGCCTTACCGTCTTCAGCGGTTTCTTGTTGTGAGTAATCTTAATGTTACCTACATGTTTTAAAGTCGTCTCGCTCCAGGTACATCTAGTATGTGGGGGAAGGGTTATAATTCTAGTGATCGATCGGTCGGACGGTTACATGTATTTAAGGGAACATAGACAAATACCAGTAAATATCAAACATTCAGAGAGAGAACTGAATACAAACAGTTAACCCTTTCCCACCTTTAGACGCATTGTGACGCATATGCATCAGACAACTGTTGAAAACATCGTGACGAAAGGAGAAATTGCTCAAAACGACCATTTTCTCCTTTTGTCACAATGTTTTCCAATTTTTTCTCAGTATTTTTAAAATTTTACCTTCATTTATAAAGATTTTCGGTGTTCTCGAAGTCGTCCGATGAAGATTTATTGTATGTAGGGGGGAAATAGTTAAAAGAGAGCAACATCTGACACGGCTATAAAACCTATCGCTTCTATTTTATGTTTTCTGTTTGACCTCTTTGTATCCGATACATTAAACGGTCATTAAAATATCTCTTTTCTCCCCCCCCCCCCCTCTCTCTCTCTCACTGCCTCAGTACATGTATGCAGGGCTCTGGATAAGGCGAATTCTTATTTGACATACAAACCCTATGTTGTGGGTACACAAAAATATCGTCTCAGTGAGACAATTATTAGCTCGACGTCGGCGGCGGCGTGGTCGTCCGGTTAAGGTTTTTTGTTCAGCTCAGCTTTTTTTCTGTTTTCTATCAGTCGAGCATCTGTGCCGTACGCGGTGCTCTTGTTTTGAGTACTCACAACATAGGATGGTTGAGTTATAAGAGAGATATTATGGGGAAAATATCAGTTCGCTCCTCCTTATCTAGTCCTCTGATATATGCAGGTTATCGTTCATCCATTAACTCTTTCCCACGTACAACATATCTGTAGCAGACAACTTTGAATACATCATGGCGGTGATATGAAAAATGTTTATATTATAATTGAATAAATTGAAGATACTGTAGGAAAATAAGAAATTTACTCATTATGGGAACTTTCTCCTTTAGCCACAAGAAGCGTCAGAAGGCGTCTGCAAGTGGGAAAGGGTTAGAATAGTATTAAAGTATCTCTATCTCCATCTCTCACTGTCCCAGTACATAATTATATGCAAGCTATCGTTTATACCGTTATGTAAAAAATTCCCAGAAATACCCTACTCTTAACTCAAAACAAAATATATATATTGGGTCGACACTATTAGCATGCATTTGATCTGCGTCCGAACCGCCTCTGTACAGTGGTAAGAGCGTCCGCCTCGGGGATGGGAGACCGATGTTCGATCCCGGTCGCGCCAAACCAAAGACACTATAAAGATGGTAGTAACGGTTTCGCCCCTTGGCGCTAAATTGCTGTGGAAAAAGCATGACGACTCGTGCATCTGTGACAGGATGATCGGTGATATATTCTAGAATACTGGTAATATACCCAGGAAACGCCGTGATATAACTGATATACTGTTGAAAGTGGAGTATCACACCATTTAAACATGGATCTGAGTCGGTTTGAAAATGACAGAGCCCTAGATACAGAATTGTTCATGCTCTAAAATCCTTATTTGACCTCAAAAACCTATGTTGTGGGTACTCAAAAGAATCGTCTCAGTGAGACGATTCTTTTGAGTACCCACAACAAAGGTTTTAATGAGCGTTTAGATAGTTATTATATAAGAAAGCCCTATTTACTCCTCCTTATCTAGTCCTCTGAAATGTTGGATCCGATCCATTGTTCTTGTATCGAATACAGAAGGTTATTAAGTGTATAACTCTTCCCAATGATTTTGATTGTTTGAATTGTGTTTTACGCCATTTTTTAACATAGTTCAGCTTTATCACGACTTGATCCACTACAACAAACAATAGTGCTGGAAATTCATCCAGGAAACGGCCTGAAATAACTAAATATAGTAAATACTGATGAAAGCAGCTTTCTACACCATTTAAACAAACAAACAATAAGAAGCTATAGTATGATTGTACGTTTCTTTTGTATTGCACGTAGCTACTGCCGAAATTAGCACCTATAGATATAATAACCTGGAATATAACTTATTATCTCCGGATATCATTCGCCACTCCCCTCCAGGTCAACATAAACTTCTAAGAAAACACTGTTGTGATACTCGAACAGGAGTTTTATCCTTTACTCCGCTAAATTCCTACAACTATTGGTTGACATTTCTGAATCCGTCGTGGCCTAGTGGTTTGATTTGGAACCGGGCGTCCCGGGTTCGATCCCCAGTCGCGGCGCTGTGATCATGGTAAGGTGCCCTTGGGCAAGGCACATTTTCCAGCCTAGTACTGGTGTGTTTACACAGGGATCATACATATGTAAACTGTCGCCGTTATATAACTGAAATAATGTAGAAAACGGGGTAAAAAAAACCTATAAAACAAATAATGCCATTGATCGAATTCAGGTGACATCTTGGCAAAAATGTTGAAAATCCCTTAAAATGAAAGCTTTATCATTGAAAAAAAAGAGGTTGAAAACATTGCGACACACGGAGAAATAGCTCATAATGAGCAATTTTAATTATTTATCATTTTACAACAATGTGTTCACAGTCGCCTGCTACAGATGTATCGAAATGCGTCTGCAGCTGAGAAAGGGTTAACAATCAAAATTGTATATTGCGTTAGTTTATTGTTTCATCATGAGAGTTCTCAAGATATACACGTATCTGGATTACATAGTGTACAACATAATGGTGAAAGGGATAGATCATGATCCGACTGCGCCGAGGCACAGACTGGTGTGGATCTTCGTAAATAATATTGCAGACGACACGACATTTACAAACATTGTGACAAAAGAACAAAAATGCTTACCCTTTCGATATGTCTAGCTTGTCTGTTTTTCGAAGAAGAATAGTCGGGTTATTGTGATACCCTTTGCGTCATCGGGTTCGTCGTCGTTGTTGTCTGCGTCGTCGTAGTCTGCGTCCTTGTTGGCTGCGTCGTCGTAGTCTGCGTCCTTGTTGTCGTCGTCGTCGTAGTCTGCGTCCTTGTTGTCTGCGTCGTCGTAGTCTGCGTCCTTGTTGTCTGCGTCGTCGTAGTCCGCGTCCTTGTTGTCGTCGTCGTCGTCGTCGTCATTGTCTGCGTCGTCGTCGTCGTCTGCGTCCTTGTTGTATGCGTCGTCGTAGTCTGTGTCCTTGTTGTCTGCGTCGTCGTAGTCTGCGTCCTTGTTGTCTGCGTCGTCGTAGTCTGCGTCCTTGTTGTCTGCGTCGTCGTAGTCTGCGTCCTTGTTGTCGTCGTCGTCGTCGTAGTCTGCGTCCTTGTTGTCGTCGTCGTCGTCGTCGTAGTCTGCGTCCTTGTTGTCGTCGTCGTCGTCGTCTGCGTCCTTGTTGTCGTCGTCGTCGTCGTAGTCTGCGTCCTTGTTGTCGTCGTCGTCGTCTGCGTCCTTGTTGTCGTCGTCGTCGTCGTAGTCTGCGTCCTTGTTGTCGTCGTCGTCGTCGTCGTCATTGTCTGCGTCGTCGTCGTCGTCTTTGCCTGCGTCGTCACAAAACATTAATCTTACCTCATAACTGAAACTTGGTACACATGTTCCAAGGAACTATAGCAGACGAGCGTTGGCGGTCGCTTGCGGCGCTCATGTTTCTTAAACGTTTAAAATGGTAAGAAATCTATAAATTCACGTTCATTTGTGGGCATTTTTTCCATTGTTTATTTAGATGTTATCAAAGACGTTTGATGCAGATTTCCTGTATGTTGGAAAGGGTTGCTATAGTCAGATGTAAAACGAAAAAGGGTTAATTCATTCTAGTAGACACAATTTGACGAAATCAAATTGGGTGTAACAAACCTGGAAAAAATGGCGCCAGATTGTTCAGAAATTAGCAGACGACAATGTCTTAATCTACTTCCTGAAGTAAAAAGGAGGAAGTCTGAAACGTCGCGTCAAAAGAGGCAGGAATACTTCCGTTAGTGTGAACAATGAAGATTCAGACATGTTCGGTCGATCTCGAATGAATCTCGTCCCTTTTCCACAAAGTCATACATACATTTTTTCTAAAGTGTACCTCATTTATGCATAAAGATTCCTTTTTGTTTGGGGGGAGGGGGGTTACCCTTTCCCACATACAACAAAAATATGCAGCAGACGACTTTGAAAATGTAGTGACAAAAACCTGAAAAATCCCCATAAAAGATAGCTTAAATGTTAAATAAAGTTGACGCAATAGCAGCAGACGACTTTTGAAAACATTGTGACCAAAGGAGAAATTGTCTCAATGTTTTCAAAAGTTGTCTGCTGCTATTGCGTCAAAGTGCGTCTGACGATGGGAAAGGGTTAAGAAATAAAAGAGTTATTTTCAGGATCTTTTTTTCAAGACGGATCATTAACCCTTTTCCCACATACAACAAATAAACCGCAGACGACTTTGAAATCGTGTTGGCGAACTATGGAAACTTTCTATAAATGAAAGAATAATTGTTAAATAAGAATTGTAAATGTTGTGGCGAAAGCATAATAATGCAATTTCTTCTTTTGATGAATTATTTCCTTTTACCATAATGTTTTCAAAATGCCATCTGCTTCAGATACGTCGAATTGCGCGTATGCACGTGAGAAAGAGTCTTCATACATGCACGTTTTTTGAAAAGTACCAACGGCTCATTTGAGATGTATCTGGTCGATGCGAACTTTTTTGAGAGATACAGTAATACGAATTCAAAAACTTACATTTTATCATTGTATCAGAAAAAAGAAAAAAAAATCATTTACAATCGATCATTTTTAAGAGTGATGTTTTGATTCTACGAACTTGTACCGCCTACGGTGCGGAAGGTCGTAGGTTCAATTCCCGGCCGGGTCATGTCAAAGATCGATTGTAATGGCCCTCATGATTGTGTGTTTAGCCGAACGACTGACTCGCTGGTCTCAGGATAAAAGGACCAGTAGTACTGGTAACTTTCCCACCAGGAAATGTCATGGTATAACTGAACAATTGTTGAAAGTGGCATCAAACATAATACATAGAAACAAACAAATCTATATTGAGAGATCGACGGATATCGTAACCGTAACAGTCCTGTGCTTTTGATTTGATTAAACACACTAAGAATGGGCTGTCGCCTTTATATAACTTAAATACGTTGTGAAATGGCATTAACAATTAAAACAAACAACTTTTCGTCGACATTCAGTTCCATCGTACACTTTCAGTGTTTTGATACTGTACCGGGATTTTGTTTGGAATAAATATCCCATACTTATAAGTGCACTGTCGCCTTTATGTAACTTAAATACAATTTTGAAATGGCTTCAACAATTTAAACAAACAACTTTTCGTCGACATTCAGTTCTATCGTACACTTTCAGTGTGTTGATACTGTAGCGGGATTTTGTTTGGAATAAATATCCCATACTTATAAGTGCACTGTCGCCTTTATATAACTTAAAAACGTTTTGAAATGGCATTAAGGATAAAAACAAACAACTTTTCCCCCGACATTCAGTTCCATCGTACACTTTCAGAGTGCCGGTAACTGTACCGTGCACCTGTTTGGATTAGATACATCATACGTGATATCTTGATAAAATTGACAGTTGACTTCAAACTGATGGGAAATACAGTGAAAATCTCGATTTATGTAGCACTACGGCCCGACTGAGTTTACATGAACGTGTGTTAGTCTAATAAAATATGAACCATGCTACTAGAAATGGAAACATGTACAGTGTGAATCTTTAACACGTGTAGACGGTTTATTTTATTGGGTTTTTACGCCGTTTTCAAACATTATTACAGTTATGTCACGGCGACTGTTTACTAATCCGTGATCCTTGGGTTATCCACCCAGTTCTATGCTATAAAATGTGCCTTGCCCAAGGGCACCCCACCATGACCACAGCGCCGCGAATGGGGATAGAACCCGGGACACACCGGTTCGAAATCCCCAAAGCTAATAATGGGCTTGAACACAGGTTGTTCACACTTGTTTATACATATATATTAATACGGTTACTATAAAAACTAAATTAAAATATGCATTATTGAAACTATATTATGTAGATCTATATACTTCATGTATGTATCATAAAAAGAACCCATCGACTAGCGTATGTTACATTTGTAAAGTGTGTATATACATGTATTTACCCTGTTGTTTCTATGTAACCTGGTTTGGGATATAAAGTGTATGTCTGTCTTACGGTATGATATATAAATATGTGTTTATATGCATCTGGTTTATATAAACAATGACATGCGGGGTAACATAACAATTGTATAACAAGTAATTAGGAAAACTAAACAAAGAGCATAAAAGGTGTAACACATGTAGACGAAGAAGATGACGAATTTTATTTCAATATAGTTTTGAACTCATATAGTTTCATCACAGTTTTACAATATGAAATATGACATACGTGATAACATAACACTTGTATAACAAGTAATCAGGAAAGAGTATAACTCTCAGGGGCGTAGCTTGGCAATAATCAATGTGTAGGCCGTCTCGTGAGAACATCAACATTGTGGATCAGCCTAAGCATGCCACACAGGCATACCCGGCTTTACACTTTTCGCCTCCTGTGGATTTTCTGTTTCAGGAACCACTACTCTATCTATCCCCCTTGGACGGAATGTATCGTCCGGATCAGTCCGCGCGGTCTGGTCGATACATTACGCAGATGAGTATCGCCGCAGCTGCATTTCGGGCATTTTTAGAAAAAATGTGTAGGCACGTGCCTACAGTGCCTAAAGGGAGCTACGCCCCTGAATTTGTTCAATTGAACATGGCGCAATGTTAGGCAGTTACACTCATAAAACATACTTACTCTTAAATTACAATATGTCTGTCTGGATGGTAAAACATACTTACTCTTAAATTACAATATGTCTGTCTGGATGGTAAAACATACTTACTCTTAAATTACAATATGTCTGTCTGGATGGTAAAACATACTTACTCTTAAATTACAATATGTCTGTCTGGATGGTAAAACATACTTACTCTTAAATTACAATATGTCTGTCTGGATGGTAAAACATACTTACTCTTAAATTACAATATGTCTGTCTGGATGGTAAAACATACTTACTCTTAAATTACAATATGTCTGTCTGGATGGTAAAACATACTTACTCTTAAATTACAATATGTCTGTCTGGATGGTAAAACATACTTACTCTTAAATTACAATATGTCTGTCTGGATGGTAAAACATACTTACTCTTAAATTACAATATGTCTGTCTGGATGGTAAACCATACTTACTCTTAAATTACAATATGTCTGTCTGGATGGTAAAACATACTTACTCTTAAATTACAATATGTCTGTCTGGATGGTAAAACATACTTACTCTTAAATTACAATATGTCTGTCTGGATGGTAAAACATACTTACTCTTAAATTACAATATGTCTGTCTGGATGGTAAAACATACTTACTCTTAAATTACAATATGTCTGTCTGTCTGTCTGTCTGTCTGTCTGTCTGTCTGTCTGTCTGTCTGTCTGTCTGGATGGTAAAACCTAGAACACCATATGAGCCGTTCCAAGAGAATCTCAACATTATGGATTATGCGTAATGTATCGACCCAGATCAGCACGCGCAGTCCGCTCAGGCTACTCCAGGCCGAATCATTCCGTCTCAGGGTGATAGAGGTATAGCGTAATGATTCCTGAAACGGAAAATCCACAGGAGGCGAAAGGTGCCTGTCTGGGTTAGCCTGCGCCGCAGGTCGAGTCCACAATGTTGGTTTTCTCGTGGGACGGCTCATATTTAGAACCTCTTGTGAATCGAACTGTGAACGGGATTGTAAAACTTTGCATATCGTAATTGTTGTTTGACATTGCGTCCAACGGAATGAGGGCGACTCGATTTGAACTGATTGGGTATGACACTGCAAATTGAGTGGGATACACAAAGTGACATCCATCAACGTACATAAATAAACGTACATGTATTCCCCGCAATGCTCTATAAATACTTGAAAAATGAGGTTGGTATTTGATTGATTGTTATTGTCGGTACATGTAGGTCGATTCGTATAGGGGACGAATACAAAATACACACACAGAAACCTACGAAGAATACTAATGACGAAAATACAGTTTAACTCTTCCCCCCAGCGTGCACTTTGAAAAGATCTTGGCAAAATGATGGAGATTCTCGATAAATGAAAATGGAGTTAATTGTTAAAGTTGAAAACGGTGTTTGCTCATGTCGTATTTAGTAACAATGTTTTAAAAAAAAGGTCTGCTGCAGAGAGAGGTTAAGGATTCCTGTGGAAGGGTGATGCAACATTTGTTTACCTTGCTATACAAGACTTTCTCAACATATGTCTTTAAATCAACACTCGGTAACAGACTCCGCAAATGTCCGTTTGTTGTTGTTGTGGTTGTTGTTTAAACCTTTACCCGCTCACAAACACACTTTGAGGCATCTGCAGTTGACGTCTATTGAAAACATTGTGACTAAAGGAGAAATTGCTCATAATGAGCAATTTCTCCTTTTGCCACAATGTTTTTAAATAATTATTCTTTCATTTGTTATATATGTGTCCCTTAGTTTGTCTAGATGTTTTCAAAGACGTCTGTTGCAGAATTGTTGTATGTGGGAAAGGGTTACGGGAGACGGTTTATAAAACACAGTAACACTGTATGGTAATTTGTACGCGTTATTCAGGGCCCCATCAGCAATGAATTTAATCAATCATGAAGCTTACATTCAATCATTAAAAACATAAATACTTAACCCTTTTCCCACATACAACAGGTCTGCAGCAGACGACTTTGAACACATATTAGGCACTTACGGAAACATTTCTATAAATAAAAGTATAATTATTAAATAGATTTGTGGCAAAAGGATGGGAGAAAATGCTCACTTGATCCATTTGCCTAAATGTTTTCCAAAGTCGTCCATATGTTGGAATTGTGTTAGAAACATTATTACTAAAGTGAAACCTTTCACACATACAACAAATCTGCAGCAAACGACTTTTAAAACATCTAGGCAAAAATCGGGAAACTTTCTATAAATGAAAGTAAAATTATTGAATAGAGTTAAAAATATTGTGGCAACATGATACGCTCATTATGAGATTTTTTTTTCCATTTGCCGCAATGTTTTCAAAAGTTTACTGTTGTAGAGGCGTCAGAATGCCTTAACATGTGGGAATTGTTTTATAAAAATTAATTCTAAATCGGCCGCAGAGGTCCAGATAAGGAGGGGTATTCAGCTCTTTTTCCCACAATTTATCTCTTATTATTAAAACAAACCCTTTGTTGTGTGTACTCAAAAGAATCGTCTCACTGAGGCGATTCTTTTGAGTACCCACAACATAGGGTTAGAGGGTCAAATAAGGATTTTAGAAAATGCAAAATGCCCCTTATCTATAGCTCTGAGTTCCTGACATCATTACTCTCACCCAATTCTCGTGTGACATTATTTTGGCAGTCCACTGATTAGTGTTAAACTATTTTCCAATGACTCTTTTGTTAATGCTTGTGGTAAAACAATCGTCTCGCTGAGTACCCACAACATAAGGTTCAAGGGTCAAATAAGCATTGTATAACCTGCAAAACGCCCCGTATCTAGAGCTGTGCTTGAAGTTAAACCGCTGAATATCTCAGCCGTAATCATCACTTCTAAATGTCTGACAGGTCGTTACATCTAAATGGATAAATTCTTACAAATTAATACTGATAAATGAACATATGAGCCTTATAGCCGCTGCGGGTCCAGCGCACATTTCCCCCAGCCATACGCAGAGTGCTGCCTACAGAGCCCGAGGCGAGCACTTCCCCGTCAGCAGCGCGGATAGACGGCGGGAGTAACAGCCTTGTTGAGCTTTACCATGGGCCGAAACCACAACATTATTGTCTCTGCGTAATGTATCGACACGATCAGCCTGCACATTGTTACACTGGTCGTCGTGCTAATACTAGTGAAATACTGTTGAAAACGGCATTATATCATGACTCATAATCACATTGATACATGTAGGTACAATGGCCGCCGTGATGCGAGTGAAATACTGTTGAAAACGGCATTATATCATGAATCATAATCACATGTGTACATGTAGGTACAATGGCCTCCGTGATGCGAGTGAAATACTGTTGAAAACGGCATTAGATCATGACTCATGATCTCATTGATACATGTAGGTACAATGGCCGCCGTGATGCGAATGAAATACTGTTGAAAACGGCATTAGATCATGACTCATGATCTCATTGATACATGTAGGTACAATGGCCGCCGTGATGCGAGTGAAATACTCTTTAAAACGGCGGTAATTTTATTTCAACCAACCATCGAGTCAGTGTATGTGATGATGTGGTTAATTACTAGACTATGACAAATCAAACGTCTGTGTGATTTATATAGAAGATCATGACTAATAATTTGAATACAAATTAAACTTATTTGAGTCACCTCACGTCACGTGGAAACCGACCTATAAGCGAGGCTTTACGATCGGCAAGATATTCAAGAATTGGGTAGCAATTGGGTAGCAATTGTTATAGTAGTAATGGTTTTCCCTTCGTCACGATCAGGACTGTGGGGGTCACTGGTGTCAGGGTAAATGGACCAGCAGAACTGGTGACTTACCCAGAAGACGCCGTGATATAACTGAAATACATCTTATTGTTGAAAGCGTAACAAACGTTTATTTCGTAACCATCCGATGGTCGGTTTTTGTCTGACGTGGCTAGTTCGTCTTGCGTCTAATTAGCGGCGGAGTCAAATCGTTTGAAGTAAACTGATGTAAAAAAGATCTGCGTGACAATGAGACTGTCAAATAGGCTTCTCATTTTTTAAACTTTTTTATTACATTAATGATGAGACCCGTGACCATGACTAAAAACATATCTTTCGCCATTTTTACCCTTTTCCACATACAGCAAATCTATGCAGAAGACGACTTTAAACATGCAAACATTTGGAAAACCTGTTTTAATAAAAGTATGTTTATTAATTAAAGTTGTAAACAGTGTAACAAAATGAGAAATTACTCATCATCAACATCTTCAGCAGCATTATCATCAGCATCATCAGCAGCAGCAGCAGTATCATCATCAGCAGCATTTTCATCTTCATATTCTTCGTATTTTTCGCATTAAACATCTAGGCAAAATTATGAATATTCTCTGTTAGGGAAAGTTTAATCATAAACGGGAGTTCAAAACAATGGGGCAAAAAGGAGAAAGTGCTCATCTTCAGCAATTTATCATTTTGTCACACCATTTTCAAAAAGTCGTCTGCGACAGGGGCATCAAAAAGTGTCTGTATGGGAAAAGGTTAAATTAACACTAAACTAAAGGCGAGATGTTAAAATTAAATTAAAATCGGTCGAGAAGACATAACTCGTCCCGTCTCTCTCACACACCACGAAAGACCCAATCAACATATCACAGCAGCCGACGTCTGTTCTACGTTCATCCATTGTGAAAATAATGTCTCTCAAAGGTCCAGATAAGAAGGGGTTATATGGCTCCTCTTCTCCCATTATCTCTCTTATTATCAAACAAAACCCTATGATGTCAGTACTTTAAAGAATCGCCACGCTTTCCTCTAATTAATTATACTTATTGGTCAATGGCAGACTACACGTGTTTTCATTCGAAGACCTTTTATCATTTACAAACGTATTGAGGGCTTGGCGTGAAACGGTTGTAACTAAAATTGGTATTTTTTTGCCAATGTTAATCGCCTCGCCATGACGTTTTTATTAGCGTTAACATCATTTTTCTTGGTAAATAATGGCAATTTAGGTGCCATTGCTCGTTCTGAGCAATGGCACCTAAATTTGCGCTGTTTACAAAGGGGTCAAAATTGCCCCTAAATCAGGGTTTTCAAAATAGGTTTTTAGTTACAACCGTTTCACGCCAAGACCTCGATATGCTCTTCCATATTAAATATCGAACGAATCCATTTTCCCTGTTACTAGAATTTTAGAATATTTTGAAAACTAAATGGCAAACAATGCGGATGTCACGTGAGACAGCTCGTTACGAGCTTTACGAGCTGTTCCGCCTGAATATGTATAGTTTGTTAAAAACTCACTATTGCCATTGGCGCTGCAAGAATAAAGACACTACTATCCTATGTATGAATATTAGAAATAAGCTATATTTTATCCTGGAAAATGTACAAGTATTCCCCAAAATATCCCAATGTATTAATACGTAACACAATTGCTCTAACGAAGTAAAATATAGGAGAAGTCTCATCGAGTTTATTTTGCACAAGATCGGTTTCTTTTTCCGCAACATAGACTATACATTTAGTTATCTTTGTATTTGTTCAATTGCTGTTAATTCTGAAGGTTGTAAATTGACGTGTGTCATGTTTTAGACTACATTTACGTGATAGAACGGCGCTCTTCGAAAACACAACCGTTTGGCATTGTGTGACCAATGTTTTACGAGATCAGCCAGCGCATACGCGCGCTCTGATCTGGCTTTGCAATGTTCGTCAACTAGTCATGGAATGCTCCGACAAACTTCAGTTAACCTGGATCCATTTGGATCATAATGCATGGAGACGCTTGCGGGTCCTCGGTTGTCATGTGGTAGAGCTTCCGCCTCGATTCTATAGATAGACCAGGGAATTCCCCGATATAACAAAAAAATTGTTGAAGAAAACGGCGTAATTCACTATTGAACCAAACTAACAAAACAAACTGAAGGGTTTGGAAGACGAAACTTCCACCGAACAAGCACAATTTTCCAATTTACCAGTTTAGCTTTCCTCGATTGAATTAACTCCGAAACTTCAGAATTTGTACAATTTAGTTTCTCCAAAAGCGAATTAAGTTTCACTCTGTAACAGTTTATGGGACAACGGTGGGTTAGATTGACGAATGAGTTACACACAGTGGGAACAGATCAATAGTCGGCTGACGTATCGTGTGTACATACTTCAGAGCTCCAGATAAGGGGCATATTCCATGTTCTAAAATCCTTATTTGACATTCAGTGAGACGATTCTTTTGAGTACCCACAACATAGGATTTGGTTGAGTGAAAAGAGAAATATTGTGGGGAAAATACCTTTTCACATATCTGTCAACGTTGGGTTAGATTCACGAATGAGTTACACACAGTGGGGAGAGATCAATAGTCGACTGATGTGTCGTGTGTACAGTAGTACTTGGTTAATCAAAGCTCTAGATAAGAGGAATTTTTCATGTTCTAAAATCCTTATTTGACAATCAAACCCTATGTTGTGGGTACTCAAAAGAATCGTCTCAGTGAGACGTTCAGTGATAGGAGAAATATTGTGGGGAAATGACCTGTTCACCCCCTCTTATCTAGTCCTCTGTACAGTAGTACTTGGTTAATCATTTACTACATAGGAACGCTTTCTGACGCCTCTGCAGCAGACAGCGACGTTTGGTGCATCTGCAGCAGACGACTTTGGAAAACCTAAAGGCAAGAGACCCTCAACAAACAACCTGAGTATAATATAAAAAGTACATTTTACAAGTTGCGAAAGACAATTTTTTTCTCCAAGATGTTTGATGATGACCTACAAATATTTATAAAAGTCATCCGTTATTCCATTTTAGAGAATACTTTTGTATGTAAATCGTGTTGGCAATCCGTTGACATCCAGATTTATGAGTTCAGAATTTGAAAAACAGCAAGGAACACTCTTTCAGTTTCCAGAGCCAATTCTTTCACTAAATATCAGAGATGTGACGTTCTCCAATTTTATAACTGTCTGTGAAAGTCTGTGAACGTTGTTGGAAAAGCGTTGAAATAGTTATGTTTGATATCGATTGGGCCGGATAATAATGTTACTTTTGTCTATTAACTCTTTCAGCGCCGAAATGTTTAAAGTATACTCTTCCTTGTTGGAAATCGGGCATCTCCATTTATCATGTAATAAAAGTTAAGACTATTTGGATAACTGAATGGCAAACAATGCTGATTTCAGGTGAGACAGCTCGTTACGAGCTGACTCACCTGAATCAGTATTGTTTGCAAAAACCTCAATTTTGCCTTTTGCGCTGAAAGGGTTAACCGAGTAATTTTACGCGTTTTGAGAAATATTACCTTATTTCTTCTGCTGACAATATAAATGGGGAACTATTTCCCTCTATACCAGACGGCTTTGGGCGTCTTTATAGCAGACTGTCATTGAACACATTGCAGGACAATTTGTTATGTTTGGTATCATTTGCGGTAAAGAGAGATAGTATGACATACCTTTTTCTTACATGGAAACATTAACCATTTCCCTCATACAGACGCTTTCTGACGCATCTGAAGTAGACGACTTTTGAAAGCATTGTGGCAAAAGAAGAAATTAATCATGATGAGCAATTTCTCCTTTGGCCACAATTGTTTCCACTTTTAGTCATTAGTTATCCATTCAATTATAGAGATTTTCCATATTTTATTTTTTTTAATATGTTCAAAGTCGTCTGCTGCATATTTCTTGTACGTGGGAAAGGGTTAACTTTCTCCTGCTATTCCAAATAGAACCAGTTTTGTTTTTCCCCATTTATCTAAAGATTATATACAAACAACAACAACACGTATTTTTAACGTTTTGGCGATAAACGCTTCATCAGGTTATTATTTAAAGAAAAAATACATTTATAGCATTTTGTTTTTAATCATTATACCCCCAGATGCATAGTATATGGGGGCTATATAGGAGTCACGCTTTTCGGTCGGTAGGTTTGTTGGTTTGTCGGTCCGTTGGTTTGTCGGTCCGTTGGTCTGTGGACATATCTTGTGAACACTATTTCTCAGCAACCCTTGGTCAGAATTCAATATAACTTCACAATAATGATTGATACCAAGCCTAGTTGTGCATATTGTCGGCGTGTTGCACTGGAATTATTTTTAAATGAGTTATGGCCCCTTGAATTTCTCATACATATGTATATTGTCAGGCACCAGCTGGGGATATTCATCACCTTCAGTGATATTTCTAGTTTTTAAATGAGTTATGGCCCCTTGAATTTCTCATACATATGTATATTGTCAGGCACCAGCTGGGGGTATTCGTCACCTTCAGTGATATTTCTAGTTTCTTTTGAAACAGACGATATTTGCGTCTTCTGTAGTAGAAAGCATTGTGTGGAAAGGTTTCTAGAAACCTTCTGTGTCGTCGCAGTGTCCAGTTTCGTGACCAAGCTGTGTGGATGCGTATATAATGATCTGCTATTAAACGCACTATGGTTGGTTTAACCGAATTGTTTAAAGTATAGACTCTTTCATGTTCGAAATCGGGCGTCTCCATTTCCCATTTAGTATGAGTTTGTAAGTATTTCGATTACTGATAAGCAAACAATGCTGATTTCAGGTGCGACAGCTCGTTACGAGGTGTCTCACCTGAATCTGTACTGTTTGCAAAAAATCTCAATATTGCCATTGACGCAGAAAGAGTTAACCCTTTCCCTCATACGACAATTCTGCAGCAGACGACTTTGAACGTATTTTGACAAAACATAGAAAATCTCCATAATTGAATGGATAACCTATGACAAAAAGTGGAAAACATTGTGGCAAAAGGAGAAATTGCACGTTTTGTGCAATTTCTTCTTTTGTCACTATGTTTTCAAAAAGCCGTCTGCTGCAGAGGCGTCAGAAAGCGTTTATATGAGGGAAAGGGTTAAATAGATTATACATTTGTATAGCTTGTAATATTTGTTCGTATTTAGGTATCTGTCTGTAAGAGACATACAGTATCTCCATAATTTCCGATATAAGAGAGATATATAGCTCTCAAAGTCGGTAGAACTATATTTCTACATTGAAAAGAAGATTTCGTATTTACCAACTAAACATAAATCGGCCTTGCCATAGTACAACTTGTATAGAGTAAAAAGGACAAATCAAGCGTACAAATCAATGCACTGATGTTCTTTCACTACGTGTATAATACACAGTATACAAATCATATTCATGATCCTGTCAGGCTTGATTGCTTTTTAATAAAACTTTCACCGGAGTTTTTCTCTCTGCTTTTCTTTTCTTTTTTGTAAGAGAAAGGTACAAACAGATATATATATATATGGATTAACGTACTCGGATCGTTGTGAAATGTGTCGGGACACACACAAACCGAACTCAAGATGTGTTGGGTCTTCACGCCGCATCCGCTTGTATGTAATTTAGTCCTGGATGCATCTCAATACAAACAACTAGCCTACTACTTGTACAGATTTTTCCAAATCCTTGACTGAATGTTTTCCAAATCGTCTGCTTTATATCTGGTGTGTTTGGGAATTGGTTAAGATGGTGAATAGGTGAGTTTCCTATCAACCTTTGCTAGATGACTCGTCGACGGGAGCAAAATTGCCGAAGGGTTGTTTTTTTGGATGTAGTGGACCAAATGAGTTGAAGTCACGAAAACACATGCCATCAAATAGAATAGTTCATGTAGAAGCTTGTTGTTGGAACCCAAACGTCTGCTGATCATGACTCAACCTGAAGGCTACGAACACGTGTTATTGGTTGATTGATTGTTTAGTTGTTTTACGTCACTTTCGACATTTTTTCAGTTATTCATAGAGTTATGAGTTCTTCTGGTCAATTTATCCTGACACCAGTAAGTCAGTCGTAATGCTAACCCCGCAACCCTAAGCGTCAAGGAGGGCAGCCATTACTACAATGTTTAAAGTCTTAAACAATGTTGATGAACACGAATTTAGAATCATAGTCTCGAACAATTTCTCGCTTGTTTTCACACAGCACCAATATTCGTTCATATCATGGAACGCCTCCTATATATATCATTGTCACAACAAATTTACGAAAGAGCCACATTCTTGTACCCAATGGTGTCAAAATCGGCATTATTGTTCGCGTACTGTGGTTGTGTCTTCTTTTTCTTCTTCTGGGTTCTCTTTTGGGGTGGGGAACTATATTGGCGCGTAACCATCAGTTTCCCACAATCAACCGCCACCATTACATATCAACGTATAAGGCATAATATGTATTCTTCATGAACTTTAATTGTAAGTTTTGCCTATTTAAGTAATCGGCAAATCAAATCAATTAAATATCGCGAATATTTAGTGCCGCATATTTCAAGCGCCGTACATTTCTTATTAAACCCAATATGCGGTGGTGCGGCATATTAACCTTTTCCCTCATATAGACGCTTTCTGATGTCTCTGCAGCAGACAGCTTTTTGAAAACATAGTGACAAAAGATCAAATTGCTCAAAAGGAGAAATTTCTCCTTTTGCCACAATGTTTTCCACATTTAGTCATAGGTTATCCATTCAATTAAAGAGATTTTCTAGTTTTTTGACAAAATATGTTCAAAGTCGTCTGCTGCAGAATTGTCGTATGAGGGAAAGGGTTAAGCCTCTTCTCCCGTTATTCAATACTATCAAAGCGTGAACCTTTATATAGAAACATGCATAAATAGTATATAGACGATTGATGGCGTATATTCAATACATTCCCCTATACCCGTGTTATACAGAACAGTTGAGTCATAATTTATAGGCAAAACAAATCTTACCCTTCTTCAGAGCTCTAGATAAGGAGCGTTTTGCTTGCTCGAAAGTCCTTATTTTATCCGCTAACCCTATATTATATGAGACGATTCTTTTGAGTACCTACCACATAGGGTTTGGTTGGATAATAAGAGAGATATTGTGGGGGGAAAGAGCTGTAAACCCCTCCTTTTCTGGTTAGCATGACGATTGTACGAATTAATGAATCTGTAGTACCGATAACTTACCTAGGAAACGCCGTGATATAACTGAATAAATTTTTGAAAGGGTCCCGGTAACAAAATAATATCAACAAATCGAGGAAAGAATAGGAAAATCTTTCCGAGACTACGTGTATTTACTTAACCGTCCTTTCCGTCATACAACAATTCTGCAGCAGACGACTTTGAACGTATTTTGTCAAAAAATAGAAAATCTCTATAATTGAATGGATAATCTATGACTAAAAGTGGAAAACATTGTGTCAAAAGGAGAAATTGCACGTTTTGTGCAATTTCTTCTTTTGTCACAAATAGCTGTCTGCTGCAGAGGCGTCAGAAAGCGTCTATATGAGGGAACGGATAATCAAATAGTCCTGTATGGATAACAAAAACCTTGAAAGATTCACGTGTCTTTTTACTGCCTGTATTTAATATGTAAAATTGATTTGGAATGTGGGAAAAGTAATTTGATTTTGCATGTTTGTCCTTCATGATGCAGTTTTTTTTTATCAAAATAAAAGATACTACTGCTGCTATCATTGCCTAAAAAGCAATGATGATGAAACACGCTGCACAGATTCCGTGTTATAAGGGTTAACCCTTTCCTAGAAATGATATTTCAAGTTCCGTCTGCTTTGTGATAAAACATGGACTATCTCGCTAGATATGTCATTTTGATAAAATTTTTACCCCTTTTCCACATGTCAACAATTCTAATGCTTCTAGAACAAACGACTTTTGAAATCATTGTGGCAAAATGTCTCCTTTTGCCAATACGATTTCAACTCCATTTGGGAATTATTCTTTTATTCATGAATATTTTCAATATTTTTTCCTTTGTCTTTTTAAAGTCGTATGCTTCAGATGTGTTGTAGGCCTATATATGTAGGAAAGGGCTAGACATGAGAAAGGGCTCGTTCTGATCAGTTTCTTTTTTGCCGACCGTGTTTTCGAAAGCCGTCTGCTGCACAGGCGTTAAATGTCGTCTGTATCTGATGAAATGTCAAATTCAAATGTCAAACAATCGTTGTTTATCGTAGGAGACCCAGCCATTGACATGCAAATACCTTTACATATCAAATAGTTTAACAACACATACATGTAGAAGTAAAGAAGTACATATCAAATAGTTTAACCCTTTCCCTTATAAGACAATCCTGCAGCAGACGACTTTAAACATATTTTGTCAAAAAATAGAAAATCTCTATAATTGAATGGATAACCTATTACTAAAAGTAGAAAAGATTGTGGCAAAAGAAGAAATTGCTCGTTTTGATCAATTTCTTCTTTTGTCACTTCGTTTTCAAAAAGCCGTCTGCTGCAGAGGCGTCAGAAAGCGTCTATATGAGGGAAAGGGTTAATTAATAACACATATATGTAGGAGTAAAGAAGTACATATCACATATGTTTACATGAACGTACGTACTTACACAGTTATTCACTGATATATCGATATATTCATGTTAAGATGAAGTTTCTAAAACATATAAATTGTTTAACCCTTTCCCTTATACGACAATCCTGCAGCAGACGACTTTGAATATATTTTGTCAAAAAAAAAGAAAATCTCTGGATGGATAACCTATGACTAAAAGTAGAAAAGATTGTGGCAAAAGAAGAAATTGCCGTCTGCTGCAGAGGCGTCCGAAAGCGTCTATATGAGGGAAAGGGTTAACAACACATACATGCAGGAGTAAAGAAGTACATATCACATATGTTTAACAACACATACATGTAGGAGTAAAGAAGTACATATAAAATAGTTTAACAACACATACATGCAGGAGTAAAGAAGTACATATCACATACATGTATGTGTACATGGCCGTACGTACTAACACAATTATTCACTGATATATCGATATATTTAAGTTAGGATGATGGATGAACATATAAATTATATGAACCTTTTCCGAATACAGACGCATTTTACGCAGCTGAAGTAGACGACATTTGAAAACGGTGTGGCATAAAGAAAAATTACTCATATTGAGCAATATCTCATTGTGCCACACTGTTATTAACCCTATTAAAATAATCTATCTTCAATCTATAGATATTTATCATCTATTCAAAGCCGCAGGCTGCATATTTGCTTATATGTTTCGGAAAGGGTTTTAAGTAATCTGTTCTGGTGAGGATTGTATTTGAATAGGTTTTTGAAATCCGATGTATATTAATTTGTAAAGGAGTCATTATTCCATTTTACTAGACCAGCTTTAATTTCATCCGCTTTCTCAAACACATAAACTATGTTTTAAAGGGGAGGGGGTTACTCTATAGATTAAGGTGCAACCCTTTCCCACATACGATAATTCTGCAGCAGACGACTTTGAAAACATACCCGAAACATTTGGAAACCCCCTTTAAATGAAAATACAATACTTGAATACAGTTGAAAACATGGTGACCAAAAGGAGAAATTGCTCGCTTTGAGCATTTTTTTTTTTTCGCCATGTTTTTTTTCTTCTTCAAAAAACCGTCTGCTGCAGAGGCTTTATAAAGCGTCTATATGACGTTCAGTGCATACGATTTGCGTCTAGTAAAGTCACGTGGTCTTGTTGCACCATGCCAATACCCAAACCCCCTGACCGGGGCCTTCACTGTCCACCCTACATTCAACGGAGACAACTATGAAACTTCACACAAATTATTATTATATAAACATAACACCTCATCGGTTTCCTTTCTATGTCCCCTTGCTTGCCGATAAAAAAAGGGGGAGGGAATCGCAATAAGACCGCTTTTCGTCTGACGCGGCCCGTATTCCCAGAGTCGGATCATACGGGCACTTTTCAATACAAGTTCCTACATGTGTATCAATGTTTCTGTATGCGATTTGTTTTGTCCGAAATGACCTGTATGTGTTTTGTCAAGAATTGAATACAGGTTCGGGGTATATTTTGAACCGTGTCTAGTAATTAAACCTTCCCACCTATAAGACCAATTCTGACGCCTCTGCAGCTGACGATTTTTGAAAACATCATGACAAAAGGAGAAATTGCTCAAAACGAGCAATTTCTCCTTCTGCCATAACGTTTTCAACTTTTTTCATTTATTATACATATAATTATAGAGATTTTCCATATTTTCTAGTAGACTTTTTCAAAGTCGTCTGCCGCAGATTTGTTGTATGTGGGAAAGGGTTAAAGTCTTATTTACACTCCCCTTTGATAGCAGTTAACAACTTAGTTCGGCCTCTCGTACCAAAGGTTCCGCGTTCGAATCTCGTGATGGGTGGGTTCTGTCAGCCTTTGGGATTTGTCCACACAAACGACGCGAGTACTGGTTAAGACATCGAGTCTGATTAATATTGTATCGCAATTGATGTTAAATAAATAAGTTTAAACTTACATATCTGCATAAAAAACTAGTTGGGTTTCACTTCCTGTTTTTTCTCAGAAGATGCATTCAAATATACAATACCATACAATATATTTATTCATAACATAAGGCCACCGGCCCACAGTACTTATATAATTTATCAATTAATTGTTGTGAGTAACGTCCAGTAACTGTGACTTATGTACATCTAAGTATAATTATGAAGGCAAACAAATAAGAGATAGACTAGTGATGTAACACAATGTTTATGGTATTCCTTTCATTGGATGAGTAATCTGTCATTATATATATATACCATTATTTTCCCCTGAAATGTCACAGGCCAGTTACTATTCGTTTTCATACACTCCATCTTGAATGTAAATCCGAAAATAAGACGGTTTCTGTGACATTTCTAAGCTGTGTTTTAGCCCTGTCCTGTCATTCTCGCTTTTAGCCTTTATCAGAGACATACAAAATAAATAGCCTAGTATACAAACACTTTCTTTGCAATACGAAATTAATTTAGAATAAAAAAAAAAGTTTAATGCAAGCAAAACAGATAATTTAAATCACTATCTGACCAATCAAATGCTAAAATGAGCTTTAATTGAGGATGGTTTCCAAATTAATCAACTTAAGCGTAAAGTTGTAATAGAATGCAGGGAAACAAAGTACTCTTCACTGAGAAGATTTTTAAAAGTTTTAATTAAGAAATGGACGATCTTGGGAGTTTGCAATTGACGAATTATCTGCGAAGAATGAGCACGCAGAAAATGATCACGTCTTTCCAGTATCGCATAGAGTAAATTGAAAACGTCAAAGAGATTTTACAGTGGGTAGATCTGAAGGGCGGTATATACCCCCGGCCAACAGACACGCACACACACTTCAGGGAAACGGATCCAATTTGGGACACTGAGTTCATCCGTCACCTCTTTAGGTGTATTTGGAGTGCAGTATGCATTGAAAAGATAAAAACATCTTGGAAAAATAAAAAATAAAGAATCTGGACAATTCTAAGTAAATGACTGTGATACTATACAAGTTGAAACTGAAAACTGTTGGAAAAGGGAGCTGACTGAGTCACTGAGGAATTTCAAAATGTTAACTCTATGTTGTGGAAGGAAAATAGTTGTCAGCTGCAGATTGTAATTCTGCTATGACCTCATTTAAAGTTATATTTGCATGAAATATTTAAACTTCCAGTTTGTTATTAGAAAATGCATTTAATTATATAAATATAGAGGTCTAGATACAAATGAGTAAACTTGGTCCTTCCCCCTAAATACCTCTCTTATGACTCGCCCAAACCCTATGTTGTGGGTTCTCACAATAATCATCTCAGTGTGGGGATGGGGCTTTAAATCAAAGAAAACTACCAATATTGAACTTGAAGGATTTACACATAGGGATAGATAAAGGATAGGGATGGTTAAAACGACCTTTGGTCAGATTTATATATCTTATTATGCAAGCAAATCCTATGCTGGTGATACCTAAATGAATCTCTCTGGTTGTCTCTGTCTCTTTATCTGTCTTTTTTATCTGTTTCTTTATCTGTCTGTCTATCTGTCATCAAATCCTAGGATTGTCATTAAAATAGAGAATAGTCTCCAACCCTTTCTACCTGCAGCCCCAAATTTGACACATCTACAGCACAGTCAACCTTTGACAACACATAACTAACCAATTTCTCCTTTTGCCATAATGTTTTCAACTTTATTTTCGACGGTTAAACATTTCTTTCATGGAAATTGTCCATATTTTTCAGTCTCGATGACTGCATATAATTATGTTGTAAATGTGAAAGTGTTAAATCCAAAAAAGCATTCCTACATGCACCGAGTCAATAAATTTTCAATACTGACACAAGCTTGCAGCTTAAACCCTTCTCCACATACATAAAATATACAGCTGCGCAAAAGCATATATAACATCTTTGCAAAAATATAGGAAAATCTCATAAATTTCATGAATGAAAGTATATAATTTTAGAAAAGAGTTGGAACAAATTTTGGCAAGAAAAAAAATTGCTCATGGTGAATTATTTCTCCTTTGGTTGCAATGTTTTCAAAAGTAGTCTGCAACAGATGGGTCAAAATGTGTCTGCAGATGAAAAAAAGGTTATCTTACAGTTATTTAATCCTTTATCCCTTTCCCTCATATGACAATTCTGCAGCAGACGACTTTGAACATATTTTGTCAACAAATTGAAAATCTCTATAATTGAATGGATAACATATGACTAAAAGTGGAAAACATTGTGGCGAAAGGAGAAATTGCTCGTTTTGAGCAATTCCTTCTTTTGTCACTATTAAATTGTTTTCAAAAAGCTGTCTGCTGCAGAGGCGTCAGAAAGCGTCTATATGAGGGAGAGGGATAATTATATCATGATATGGAGACTTTTAAATTCTTAGAAGCAAGTGCAGAATCTTTTCAAAATGATATGATCATATCTATTATCTTTTGGTGTTGCCTGTCGCTATCAGGTAGGGCCCCTGACAGTTAGCGATCATGTCTGTCTGTCTGTCCGTCACATTTTGACTTAACTCAGGTAAATAAATATTGGTTATTGGCAGGCAATCAGACAATCAGACATGCATACTTTCAAACATGTGGACATAGTCTGGATGAATAACAGAACTTGTTACTGTTATATTACCCAGGAAATGTGGACATAGTCTAGATGAATAACACCTCGTAACAGAACTTGTAAATAACCCAGGAAACGCTGTGATGTAACTGAAATTCTACTGAAAGCGTCAGTTAAACACCGTTCAAACAAATCAACAAACAAACTTTTCCGATCAAGGGTTGCAAACATTGATTTAACAATATAGACTTTGTAATGGGATAACAGATAAAAACTGCATTATGACACACTGAGATATGGAAGTTTTAAAGTTCATTAACTCTTCCCCACATACAAACAAATCTGCAGCAGACCGCTTTGAAAACATTAAGGTTAATAATATAGAACATTTCCATAAATAAAAGCTTAATTCTTGAATTGTGTTGAAAATATTGTGGCATTTGTTGTACATATTTTCTCATTTTATACAATTTCTCCTTTTCTAACAATGCTTTCAAAAAAATAGTCTGCTGTAGCTATGTCAGCATGTGGGAAAGGGTTCAAGCGTTAGATCATGCTGACAAGTCAATATCACACACTGATAATGTTAAGACAACTGTATACCCACTAAAAAATCCCTTCTGCTTTTAATAGAGTAAAGATTTATCAAAATTGGTAACATCAAAATCTTGACCCTGAATTTGTCAATATGATTTGATTCTTGAACACAGACTTAAATAAGAATCTGCACTGCGTTACAAATTAAAGGGTAAAGACTTGAAAGTTGGTTTTATCTGCAGATTCCTGTATTTATTTGATCAGTAAAACACTTTTAATCCTTTCCCGCATACAACAAATTTGCAGCAGATGACTTTAAAAACCTTTAGGGAAAAGCATGGATCTTCTCTTTAGATGAAAGTTACATCCATAAATTTATAGAGTTGAAAAAAATTCTTTGTCAAAATGTGTCTGCACGTGGAAAATGGTGACAACTAAACAGATTAAAGGCATGCTTGCAAATGTGTTTTCCTTGTTTTTCGACAGCCTGTCTTTGGGGGGAGACACATGTATGTTGATCACTTCTCTGTCAGTGAGCTTGTCCATATGTTTGTCTGTCAATCATGCTGTAATTTTCTCCAAACACTTTTTTATCTCTTTGCCCAGGCACATTTTGATGCCTCTGTAGCTGACAAAACTTTGAAAAACGTTAGCATAATGAGCAATTTCTCCTTGTGCCACTATATATACTTTCAACCCTAACCAATGATCATAGTACTTTCAATTATTTCAAAATTTTGCCTTTAATGTATACAAAGACTTTAAGTCATCTGCTGCAGATTTGTTGTATGCTGGAAAGGCTTAAAATATAAAATCTGGCTAACCCTCTCCCACATACTAAAAGTGGAAAATATTGTGGCAAAAGGAGAAATTACTCATCATGATTGAGCAATTTCTTCTTTTGTCACAATGTTTTCAATAGTCGTCTGCTTCAGGGGCGGCAGAAAACCTCCGTATGAGGGAAAGGGTTAACCATAGATAATAAATTTGCTTTGAAACAAAATGTTATATGTTTTTTTTTTTTGTCTATTTTCAGGTAAGCATATTTTTTATAAAGATGGTTGTGTGGAAAGTTTAAAAGTTGAGATTACATGGTAGGGGGGACAGATAATAGAGACGTTAATGTCAGCATATTGGAAACGGTAAGCTTAGCTGCTTGCCAGGCAAGTTGATTAGCACTTTAAGTATTTTAACTGAATATATGAGTGAATTATATGTCTTAACCCTTTTCCCCCACATACAACATGCAGCAAACTACTTTGAAAAGCATCTACACAAAAATAGGAAAAGTCAATATATATATAAATACAAGGATAATTTTTCAATAGTGTTGCAAATCATCATGAGCAATTTCACTTTTTATCACATTGATTTCAAAGTCATCTGATGCAGAGGTGTCAGAAAGCGTTTGAATGTGGGAAAGGGTTAAGTTGTATTGGTGAATGTATGAGTAATAGTATTAAGGCAAGATTCCAGAGGACTAGATAAGAGGGACTGAACACTTAGTCTGGTCTTTTCCCCACATTATTTCTCTTATTACTCAACCAAATCCTATGTTGTGGGTACTCAAAAGAATCGTCTCACTGAGACGATTCTTTTGAGCACCCACAACATAGGGTTTGAATGTCAAATAAGGATTTTAGAACATGAAAAATGCCCCTCATCTAGAGCTCTGCAAGACCAACAAAACTCTCTATAAATGAAGCTTTTATTACAAGATACAGTTTAATACAGTCTCCTTTTCCCACTTGAAAGTAGTCTGTTGCAGATTTGTTATTTGTGGGTAATGGTTAAAGTACAGGGCACAGCATTATGACAATATAATCCCTTTCCCACATATAACAAAATTGCAGCAGACAACTTTGATAACATTTAGGACAAAATAGGTCTAATCTCTTTCATATGATTCTATAATTATTGATTATTGAATAGTGGTGATATGATTGTGGATAATCTTTATAATCATTTTTCAATAAAAATGAAAATTAACATTGTGGATAAAAAATAAATTGCTTGTAGTGTTTAATCCCTGACAAGGTCATACAAAAGATTGAAAAATGGTAGCAAGATTTGTGGGGTAAGCATTGACTCACTGGTGTCAGGACTATTTGACCAGTTGTTGTTACATCATAACTTTCCCAGAAAATGCCGAAATGTAAGTGATTATTTTTTTTGAAAGTGGAGTTAAGATCCACACAATCAAATTTTATAATCAAATATTCCTTGTTGATCAGTGTCTTTAATGTTTTAAGTATTTTTAATTTTTCCTCACAGAGAGTCGTTTCGATGTGTAAAGTCATATTTGACAGCCCCTTTTTTACAAATCTTTTTTTGTCACACAAGGAATTCAATTTGAACTTTATGAGTGCCCCCCTTTTTACAAATTGAAATACAACCATTTGTGTCACACAAGAAACACAATTTGTATTTTATTACCGGCCCTTTTATCACACCTTAGACTTGTAGACACTATAATTTGATGGCAATGGTCAGTCATTAAACACTCATTTTACCAAATTTGGCGCAGTTAGAGTGACCACCTCTTGACCATTGGTCATCTAGCCTGCTGAGATAGCCTGGATAACCCTTTCCCATTTATAGTTCCATGTCTCTATGTCCAGTTTGACTTGACCCTGTACCTGTTATAGATTTCTTTAGTTTGTTTGAATGGTGTTTTATCCTGCTTTCAACATAATTTCAGTTTGCAGTGTTTCCTGGATAATTTGTCGGTACTATCGGTAATAGTCTTATCCTGTCATCAGTTTAAATGCTCTCCTGCTCCAGAGGCAGACCCTGGATTCACTCTAGCTTGGAGACAGACAGATTGCTATCTGGAGGTGCCTCATTTTCTATAAACATAATTTAGAAATGAAAAAATTGTGTATCACAAAGAAATTGTTTTTCCCACAATTATTTAAGGTTTCTATCAATCTTGTTCTTTTGTTTTGAGAAGTATCTCCTTTGTCGACAATGTTTGCTGCATTAAGGAAATAGAAGTTTTTAATGGCCATTTGAATATCGGTCAATTGACCGTAACTATGTCAACAGAAAAGTGCAAACTGTTTTGTATATGGTAGAATTTTATGTGACAGAGGTAAGCTGATTCCTCCGTTATCATAATCCATCTAAAATTTATGTAGCTGGAGGGGGAAGTGGGTTGACGGGGCTGAGACATTTTTCACGGGTATTTAAATTTCCATATAATTATAAATGGCGTTAATAAATTCTAAAAGCAACATACATGTCAGTAAACCGCGCACCTTACACTGCCAGGATTACTTACAAAAAATCAGCAGCAGACGACTTTAACAAAAATAAAGAGAATCCTCATAATTTAACCCTTTCCCTCATATGACAATACTGCAGCAGACAACTTTGAACATATTTTGTCAGTACATAGGTTATCCTTTCATTAAAAGTGGAAAACATTGTGTCAAAAGAAGAAATTGCTCGTTTTGATCAATTTCTTCTTTTGTCACTATATATATGTTTTCAAAAAGCCGGCTGCTGCAGAGGTGTCAGAAAGCATCTATGAGGGAAAGGGTAAGGTAAAACCATTGAAAAGTGTTGAAAACAATGTGACAAAAGGAGAAATTGCTCATTTTTTTGCATCGTTATCAATAGTCTGCTGCAGAGGTGTCAGAAAGTGTCTACATGTGGGAAAGGGTTAACGTAGAATGGACTTTGTACATTCAGATACTACATTTTGTAATGGATCATCACGGCGGAAAGTTTGATATTAAACAGTAGCCTGAAATTCTGCCGGCCAATTGATTGGCCAATTGTTTTTCCCGTGAATGTACACGCCATTTGAGGAACATTTTACCATATAACTATAGATCAAAGTACTCAGAGGTACGGTCTGGACTCTTTCCCCGAAAGACAAATTTCCATGCCTTTTTACAATAGAGAAAATTTTAAAACATAAGGTAACAAAGGAGAAATTTGCTCAAAAGGATTAATTTTACCTTTTCCCATAATGTTTTCAAATCTGTATTGATATATTAGTTACTAATTTCCCAATATACATTATTTTTTTTCAATAATTTGTAATTTGTTTTTTCACAAAAGCATGTCTATTTAAAGAACTGGCATTTTTCCCAGCAAAAAAATGGAATTTTTAACACCGCTGCATTCGGCAGTTTTTTTGAAAAATAGTGCAGGGCTAAAAACAAAGATAATTTGTGCATGATTTCTTTCACTCATATATATATAATGCCTCAAATGTGTTCTTTTTTTCATGCTTGTCTAAAAATATCATTTTAGTTCTCTTCACATGTTACGTTTAACCCTTTCCCTCATATATACGCTTTCTGATGCCTCTGCAGCAGACAGCTTTTTGAAAACATAGTGACAAAAGAAGAAATTGCTCAAAACGATCCATTCAATTATAGAGATTTTCTATTTTTTTCAAAAAGTAATAAATAACACTCAGCCCCATGGGCCTATAAGTCACTTTCAAAAGAAAAATAATTAAGAAAACAAAAAACAAAAACACACAAAAGAAATGTAAGTGGTTAAGGGTAAAAAATGTTCTCGGCATCTCCCAGGGGTTAGCATGGGTAGATCACTGAGTCTCTTGTTATTCCGTATTTAGACGTAAAGTTATTTTATTGGCCCAATAATCGTGCTGCCAAGAGAAAGAACACACACACATACATTTTGCTACTCCTGTTATAGTCATCTTATTTTTTTTACTCTCTTCCACTTGTATACAGGCCTGCATCAGACAATTTTTGGTATTAGAAAACATGGTTTATTTTGGTTCTTTTTTATAGCCGGTAATCGGTCATGTTCCCAATGGCATAAAGTATGTTGTTTTCCCAATTTTTCAATATAAATTCCAAATCAGAAATTCAAAAAAAATAATTGAGAACAAAATAGGAAGCAAAGAAGAATATATAAAGAAAACTGTTATTTCCCTTACATGCAAGCGTCTATTCACAGAGACATAAAATCAAGGTTTAAATATCCAGGTACCATAGATTTTGCATATTATTTATGAAAAAGTTCCCAATTTTGCCAAAAAATGACGCAAAGATTGCCAATTTTATAGGTATAGGTCATATTCCCAAAATTAGCAAAATAAACGAGCAATTTCTCCTTTTGCCACAATGTTTTCAACTCTTTTTGATAATGAAACTCTTAATTATTTATGGAGATTTTTCACATTTCTGTAGATAGTAAAGTGTTTTCACATACATGTAGTTTAGTCACTTAATTAATCCTTTCCCCCCTCAAATCTGCAGCATATATCTTTGAAAACATCTTGGCAATGTTTATGAAAGTATAATTATCAAATAGTGATGAAAAAATTGTGGCAAAAGGTAGAATTTGCTCATTATTTAGCAATAATGATCCTTTTGCCACAAATGTTTTTGAAAGTCGTCTGCTGTGGATGCGTAAAATTGCATCTTGATGTTAGGAAAGAGTTATAAGTTATGATGGAAATAGCTGAAAGGTCTAGAGGATCAACAGGGATATGATAAAAGGCCGTATGATTTCATGACAAACCGTCATCAACTGCCGAATTATTGGATATCGGAGATGGGAAATGGGACGCTGGAGCATTTGATGTGGTCCCTGTTTTTTTCACGGAGCCAAGATCAATGCGTAATTAACAAATTGATTAATTGAATTAAAAGAAATGAGCTCTGTTCTCAATGGAAATTCGCATTTGAACCTTGACAGACATAAAGAGGGGGGCCTCAGCATACTAAAATGAGCTGTGCCGCAATAAAACCAACATTGTGATCTCTGAGTAAAGTATCGACCTGGATCAGCCTAAGCATGCCGCGCAGGCTTACCCGGACAGGCACTTGTCGCCTCCTGTGGATTTTCTGTTTTAGGAATCATTACTCTATACTTCTATCCCTCTGAGACAGAATGTGTCGATCTGGATAAGGCTGCGCGGAATGCACAGGCTGATCTGGATCGATAAATTACGCAGAGGCCATAATGCTGATTTTCTCGTGGGACGTCTCAGATCATTCCTATTCCTCAAGTTCCCCAACTGTTGGCGAAGACAGTTGAAGACAGTGGTGCAGTGGTAGAGTGTCAGCCTCTCACACCATAGGTCCCGAGTACGAACCCAGTGTTCAGTGGGTTCTGCCATTTAGATTTTTCCACACAATTGGTGCACTCAGTACCGTACTCAGGTCAGATATAAAGCATGATTAATGAAACATTGTTTTACTATCGATGTAAAATAACTTAGAAGTTTAAACTAACCAACTGTTTTACACTAACCAACTGTTTTACACAAGGCATTCTAACAGAATAGTAACTGTTACCCTTTCCCACATACAACAATTCTGCAGCAGACCATATCAATTTTATCCTAGGATGTTTTATAAGTAATCTGCTGCAATTTTTCGGGGGAAATGGGTTAGGAAACTGAAAAAGCCTTTTTCTTTGTTATTCTTCTGAAGGTGGAAAAACAGACACTTTTTATTGGGTTATAATTATGTTGTGAGATGGCATTGTCAAACCTTTTCCCGCTTGCAGACGTATTTAGAAGCATTTGCAACGGGTTCACCTTTTGCAACAATATTTTTTAACTCTATTCAAATATCTTACTACATTCATTTGTAGAGACTTTTCAATTTTTTTCCTAGATGCTCTCAAATTCTTTTCCTGAAGATTTGTTGTATGTGGGAAAGGGGATGGAAGAATGGCATAAAACACTCTGCAACTGTCACTGTGATAAACAAGTGTTTTATTGGAATTTAACCCTTTCCCACTTGCAGATAAATTTTTTAAAAATATTGCGAAAAAAGAAGAAATTTCTCAAAATGTACAATATCTCCATTTACTACAATGTTTTCCACTCTTATTCAAAAATTGCAATTTTTATTAACAGCAGTTCTATATTTTTACCTAGATGTTAACAAAGTTGACGGCTGATGTTTTGTTTTTTTGTGGGAAAGGGTCAGTTAGAATTTAACAGTAGCAATGCCCCTTTTACAACTATGTTTTCAATTCTATATATTTACTCAATATACTTTCATTTATAAAGATGTACGTATTTTGGACATATATATGTTCTCAGTTGCCAGCTGCAGATTTGTTGTATAGTATAATTCTGAGAATGGGTCAATTTGAAACAAACTGTTATAGGCAATAGATGGTTCAGTGATAACATTAATTTTGTTTGTGGCAAATGGAGAAATTGATCATTATGAGTCCCCATGCTGTTGATATGTCAGGTGAGAAAGGGCTTAAATATCCACTCAAGTAAAGTATTATTAAAGATTAAATGCAATACGGTTCAGAGATAAATCATTGTAGCTACTGGAGATTTTGACCAATTAAGAGCTATTTCTCCTTTTGTCACAGTATTTTAAAAAGTTGTCTGTTGCAGTATTGTTGAGTTGGGAAAGAACGTTATGAGCGTCTTTTCCTGTTTGTGAATATGATTTCTAAGTTGTGTTCACCAGAGGAAAGGATAATCTCATTTTATTTGGCAATTGTACACCCACAATTAGGGTCTATCTGATGCACTGGTTGGACCTCATTCAAAAGCTACAGAATTTAAATATTTATTCTCGAAAAAACATTTTTATCAGGAAAATGCTGTCTGACACTTTACTCTTAACCCTTTCCATCATATAGACGCTTTCTGATGCCTCTGCAGTAGCTGACTTTTAAAAACATAATATGACAAAAGGAGAAATTGCTCAAGATGAGCAATTTCTCCTTTTGTCTCAAATTGTTTTCTACCTTTTTCTGAAGTTTAACCTTCATTTATAGAGGTTTTCAGTGTTTCTGCAAAAATTATTTCAAAAACTTCGGCTGCAGATTTTTTTTAATTGTGGGAAAGGCTTAACCCTTTCGAACATGCAGATGCCTTTTTACGCACCAGAACGCGTCTATATGAGGGAATGGGTTAATCAAATGCACATTATTGCCAGTGATGTCCAGAAGAATTGTTCTGGAACTGTTCTAGAACAGCTCCAGAACAATTCTTCTAGACTGGTTCTAGAACAATTCTAGTACAATTCTTCTGGAAAAATTGTCTCACTTAACGTTCTAGAACTGTCCAATAAAATTCTAGAACAGTTTCAGAACAGTTCTAGACTTGAGTTCTAGAACAATTCTAGGTTTTCTAGAATAGTTCTAGAACAGTTCAAGACTGTTTCGCAGGGGGATGCCTCAAGAATCAGAAAATTTATGACACCTTTTTAATAGGGGACCATCAGGTTACCCTGGTGATGAATAAGAGACGCTTTCTTGACGCCTCTGCAGCAGACGGCTTTTAGAAAACATATAGATCTAGTGACAAATGAAGAAATTGCTCAAAACGATCATTTTCTCCTTTGGCCACAATGTTTTTGGCTTTTAGTCATAGGTTATCCATTCAATTATAGAGATTTTCTATTTTTTGACTAAATATGTTCAAAGCCGTCTGCTGCAGAATTATCGTATGAGGGAAAGGGTTAATGGGGGACCATCCAGTAAAATACCCTGGTGATGAATATGAGAATCACTTAAAATGAACAGTTTCTGCATCTCCAGAATTTAACTATTTTCTTAAATTTTAAACATTAGGATCTTTACCTTTTCCCAAATATTATACAGATGCTTTCTGAGGCTTTTATTATTATTATAAGCAGCCAACTTTTAATGAAACCATTGTAATAAAAGGAGAAATTAATCGTATTGAGCAATTGCTCCTTTTACCATTATGTTTTCCACTCCAATAAATGTTCTTTGATTTATAGAGTTTTCATCCATATTTTTGACTGCATGACGTACGCTTCATCTTCAAGTTTCACTTTGTTGTAATTGTGGGAAAGGGTTAAAACAGCAACTATCAGATAAGTAGAAGAATCCTCTGAGACCGTCTGGATCCCAAGAAATTTAGAAAATATATATATATATATTACTTACTGTCTGCATTATGTTTTCATCAATAGTATTTTTATTATTATAATAATGGACTTCCATCCTTGGCACTCAGGCTAGTGGGGGGGCTTGCGTTATGACATGTATTTAGAGCTGGTGTCAGGATATAAAGGACCTGAATAGTACTTGTAACTTATCCAGGAAACGTCTGTGATATAACTGAAAAAATGCTTGAAGCCTCTAAACCCTTCTCCTCATATAGACGCTTTCTTACGCCTCTGCAGCAGACTGCTTTTTGAAAACATAGTGACAGTAGTTCAGTGGTACAGAGGTAAAGCGTCGGTCTCTCGTACCAAAGGTCCCGGGTTTGAATCCTGTTAGGAGTGGGTCCTGTCTTTGGGATTTTTCTACACAAACAGTGCGAGCACTTGAAAAATCTCCAGGAAGCAGACATTGTCAGCGTGATAAACATAAGCTGAAAGTTTGTTTTGCAATCAATGTTAGGTAAATAAGTTAAAACTAACATAAAATATTTCTTCAAGGTCACAATTGTGTCCAACTGATTTCATCAGGCATCGTTATTTTGACATTTAATTAAATCAACATCTTTCTGTAAATTGCAGCGGACTAGACAAAAAGGACTATACAGCTTTTTTCCCAACAATATCTCTCTTATTATCCAACCAAACCCTATGATGTGAGTAGACACAACAACATACATGTAAAGGTCAAATAGGGATTTTAGAAAATGCAAAACCCCAATTATCTAGAAGTCTGGTAATGTATAAGCTTCTAAGACCCCATGTTCGTGTGTGGAATTTTTTCCCAGAGAAAAGTGTCGCATTAACCCTTTCCCTCATATAGACGCTTTCTGACGCCTCTGAAGCAGACAGCTTTTTGAAAACATAGTGACAAAAGAAGAAATTGCTCAAAACGAGCAATTTCACCTTTTGACACAATGTTTTCCACATTTAGTCATAGGTTAATCCATTCAATTAAAGAGATTTTTCTATTTTTTAACAAATATGTTCAAAGTCGTCTGCTGCAGAATTGTCGTATGAGGGAAAGGGTTAACGAATCAGCACATGGTGCACACGCACAAACCTGCGAACAGAATTTAAGTTCGATGATCAGTTATTCTCTGGGACTTAAATCAATTAACGCATTCTTCCCTCTAATTCCGAAGGAACAATGCCTCATCAATAATTAAAATTGGTCGTCATGGTTACAGTAAAATTACCCCGCTATTTCCTCTCAAAGAGAGACAATATAAGTATTGGTTTGTTGTTTAAGTTGCCCCTCCCTCCATCTTTCATGTCTGGGCTGAGTGGGACCTCTTTAATCTGGGGAGGTGGGTATTGTCAGAAAGAATGGCCTATCCCATAAGTCCATTCTGATGTGTTATTTTTAGTAACAGTATTTTTTGTTTTAGATTTTACTTTTTCCATTTTTAGCTCGACTTTTGAAAAAACGAGAGCTATTGTCATGACCCTGGCGTCGTCGTCAGCAGCGGTGTGGTCGTCCGGTTAAGGTTTTTTGTTCAGTTCAGCTTTTTTTACTGTTTTCTATCAGTCGAGCATCTGTGCCGTATGCGGTGCTCTTGTTATAATTGATAGTTTGGCTCATTGATTATGAATTATAACAGCATATCAATCTGAATGGGTATGAACAGTTAGCAAGAAGGGCAAATGCGATGAGTCCATTTTGAGGTGTTAATTTTCGTCTTATGATTTAATAACTGTTGTAGGCGGTATTAAGCACCATACAAACAAACGCTTCTCTTTAGATTGTTTATTGGGTTATTGGCTCCGTTTTCTCCAATATAACTGTGACTTACCCATGCAGTACTAGGCTAGCCTGTCGTACTTGACAGTTGTGAGTGGGTATCAAACCAGGGACAAGAGTGGTCTAATATCACCCTTGCTCATGATTCCTAGACTCCTTCAATTTACAAATGAGGGGTGCTTGCTCCAGGAAAAGCAACCTTAAGGCCTAACAAAAAAAATTCTTGTTTCCTGTGATCCTTAGTAACCTACCCTATTTTTTGCCGCCGACCCTAAACATTTTTTGGCAAATGTTATATACATATATATTAAGGAAAACAAGCCCAATTACCCTGTACTACTGTTCAATTTATCCAGACACCAGCCGTTCTGTCATATTAAGCTAACCCTAAGTGCCAAAGAAGGCAGCCATTACTACCATTTTCAAAGTCTTTGGTAACGAAGACATTGTGTATTTATGTATATATATATATATATGTCATTGGAAACAAACAATTTATTTGTTTAGGCCTAAGCGTAATTTTTACACAATGTGGAAAAAGCCCTGCGCATCCAATACTTCAAGAATCCAGATGAATACTGCTTTACAGAAGTTTCTTTAAACATGACTAAGACTAATAATTGCAATGGTCAACAGTGCAGAGACAGATCAGACCGCACATATGTGCTGGCTGATCTTGACCAAGTCAGGTTTGCAAATGCCTTAGGGTTAGTTGTAGCAGTGGCTTATACCCAACTGTAGGACACATTTTTAAGTGTCTGCGGACAACTTTTGAAAACATTGCAGCAAAAGGAGAATGTATTCAACTCTTATTTTATAAAATAGAGATTAATCGTAATTTTGTGTAGATGTTTTCAAAGTCTACGGCCAATTTGTCATACGTGGGGAAAGGGCTAAGTGTGCAAATCACATAAAGGATCCTAATAATTATATAGAAGGGTCATTTTTTTCCCAAGTTAGTAATTTCTGGTATTTTCTCTTATTTGTTGGTCAGATGTGGTTCACCTATAATTTCATATAATAGATTAGGAGGCAGGGCACCGGGGATTGATCTCTTTATATGTGCCTTTCTGCGGAATTGATGCTTTTAGGTTATCTATCTGTGAGATTTGCGCAAAAGTTGTCATAGCTGAATAGAGGAATTTTAAAGATCTAATAATTTCACATGCCCATAACCTGTTCAAACTAGAACTATCACTGAAGATGATAAATACCCCAAAAATAGCACCTTGACCTACACCATAACTTAATAAGTAAAAGGGCCATAACTCTGTAAAATAACATGCAATTGTAAAACCTTTAGGATATGTACATCTCTTCTTGGTATAGAAGCTTCATGTACAATTTTATTGAATTCCACCTAGTGGTTTGCAAGAAGTAGGCCGGACAAAATATGGCTTCCGGCCGACCGACAGACAGACAGCCTGACACAGTGACTCCTATATACCTTCTCTTCTTCGAAGGGGGTATAATTATAAAAGATTTAAAAGTGTTAACCTTTGATTTCATATAGTAGATTAGGAGCACCAGTATGTGCACCGGAGATAGATTGCTTTATATGCCTTACTGTGGAATAGATGCTCTCAGGTTAGGCACATTAGGAGGATGGGCACCAGAGATAGATTGCTTTATATGCCTTACTGTGGAGTTGATGCTCTCAGGTTAGGCACATTAGGAGGATAGATTGCTTTATATGCCTTACTGTGGAATAGATGCTCTCAGGTTAGGGACATTAGGAGGATGTGCACCAGAGATAGATTGCTTTATATGCCTTACTGTGGAGTTGATGCTCTCGGGTTAGGCACATTAGGAGGATAGATTGCTTTATATGCCTTACTGTGGAGTTGAAGCTCTCAGGTTAGGCACATTAGGAGAATAGATTGCTTTATATGCCTTACTGTGGAGTTGATGCTCTTGGGTTAGGCACATTAGGAGGATAGATTGCTTTATATGCCTTACTGTGGAGTTGATGCTCTCGGGTTAGGCACATTAGGAGGATAGATTGCTTTATATGCCTTACTGTGGAGTTGATGCTCTCGGGTTAGGCACATTAGGAGGATAGATTGCTTTATATGCCTTACTGTGGAGTTGATGCTCTCAGGTTAGGCACAATAGGAGGATAGATTGCTTTATATGCCTTACTGTGGAGTTGATGCTCTCAGGTTAGGCACATTAGGAGGATAGATTGCTTTATATGCCTTACTGTGGAGTTGATGCTCTCGGGTTAGGCACATTAGGAGGATGTGCACCAGAGATAGATTGCTTTATATGCCTTACTGTGGAATAGATGCTCTCAGGTTAGGCACATTAGGAGGATGTGCACCAGAGATAGATTGCTTTATATGCCTTACTGTGGAGTTGATGCTCTCAGGTTAGGCACATTAGGAGGATAGATTGCTTTATATGCCTTACTGTGGAGTTGATGCTCTCGGGTTGACGTACCGTGTCTGCAGGATGTGTGTAAAAGATGTCAGAATTGATGCTTTTTATGTTAATTAACTCTTTCCACACATACAACAAATCTGCAGCAAACGACTTTGAAAAGATAGCGACAAAAACCTGAAAAATCTCCTTGAAAGATAACTTAATTGTTAAATAAAGTTGAAAACAATTTGTGGCCAACGGAGAAATTGCTCATCATGAGCAATTTCACCTTTGGCCACAATGTTTTCAAAAGTCATCTGCTGTTATTGCGGCAAAATGCGTCTACAGCTGAGAAAGGGTTAATTAAAGGTAAAATGTGCTGAATCTCAAAATCTTATTTTGGAAATAGTTGAAATTGTTTATAAACAGTTTTAAAAGAAGGCACCTTTATAAGTTCTTTACAAAGTAGACTTGTCCAGCTTTGCATTTGGAGGAGTCCATAATACCATTAAAAAAAAAAAGTTTTGAGTTATTTAGCAGCGAACAGTTACAATCTAGAGCCATGCAGTTCATAATGCTATTCCGTCAGTCAAACAAAGGCTTCAGTAACATTGACTTATCCAGCTATGCACTTCTTCAAACATTATTTGTCACTGATGCTGATCAGCTCGACTGTATATGTGCTGTCTAATCTAGGGTTCTACTCATTCTATTTAACATAAGGAAATTCTACTCCATACATATACAGTGAGACCTGTGTATAAAGGCCACCCATGGGAAGACGTCACTCAATCTGGTCTTTGTTTACAGATGGTCTTTGTTTGCAAATGGTCTTTGTTTGCAGGTGGTCTTTATTTGCAGGGGATCTTTATTTACAAGGTCATTTATGCAGGCATTGGATTATTTGGAAATTAAAAATATCTTTGCTTCACAGGGAATTGCTATTCCAAGGTGGTCTTAAGGAAAGTTTTGACTGTATGAAAGAACTTGGAGTGCTGATTGAACTTAAAGCAGGATCAAGCCGGGTGTGAATGAGATATACATGTATCAGATGTGTTGATGAATCTACCAGTATAGCACCTTTATTTCATTGACCCCCCCCAAATTATGCCAGTCATATTTACATATAAATCTAAGATTTTAATAGCAGAAAAGTCACTAATTAACTCTATTTTACGATCGATCCTTCATAAACATCTTCCCCATAAGCAAAAGGTGAGGGGCTCCAGTAATATGTTGTACCATTAACCCATAATATTCTGAATACCTGATGTACCATTACTTAAAATAATCTTGTCCAGCATTGCATTTGAAATAATTCATATTAAATTCTAGGCAGTATTTAATTAAATAAAAACTTTGAGTTGAGCAGTCAGCAGTATTCTGAGCCTCACCTGTCAGACCTCCAGTGGCAGTAATACTTTAAATTGTTGAAGGTGGCCAGTAAATTGGAAGGAGGATAAGATGTTGCGCAAGCTGGCCTGACTGTATACCGGTGGCACATGATTTACAAAATATGTTCACAGTCAAAGGGTTAGTATAACTTGTTAACACGAGGGTTTAATTGCTCTAAGATGGGAGTAATTAAGAGAAGCTGATACTGATGCTTAATTAAGAGAAGATGATATTGATGCTTAATTAACTGCTACTGGAATGTTTGACCTCAGCCATATCGTTCCCATAGCTTGAATTATACATAATGTATTGGCACACTGATCCATTCCATATACAAAAAATCTACAGCAAAAAACTTTGAAAACAGTTCAAGTCAAAAATATGGAACTCTCTATAAATGATTGGACAATTACTGAATCAAGTTGAAAACATTGTGGCAAAAGGAGAAACAATGTTTTTAAACAATTGAACAAGTAAACATTATTATTTTTTTTTAGATTTTTCCATTCTGTTGCCCTTACATTTTCAGAGTCATTTACTGCAGGTTTGTTGTATACATGGGAAAGGGGGGTTAAATATGTCGGAATGGTATTCCATGATCGAGTATTGGCAAAATGTTTCCATAGAAATTATACAAATCATACGTTTTGATGTTTTGTCAGGTGAAAGCAGTTTACAAATGAAAAAGTACTAATTGGAAACTGACCACAAGATTTGCCAAAGAAAACAGTTAATATAATAATGAACTGGCTTAACCCTTTCCCACATACAACAATTTATCTGGGTTAGATTATGTTATATCTGTATAAGGGAAAGTTAAATCATTAATAGGAGTTGAAAACATTGAGGTAAAAGGAGAAATTGCACGTTTTGAGCAAAACTCTTCTTTTGTCACAATGTTTTCAAAAAGCTGTCTGCTGCAGAGGCTTCAGAAAGCGTCTGTGTGTGGGAAAGGGTTAATTGGTTTATAGTGACAGAACCCACATCTTCATGTATACATTGTAACATGTTTTGTAGGAATTCACTATGTCATCAATTAGTTCACAAGTGTAATTAACCTTTCATACTTGCAGATCTATGCATTTCGACACTAATCTGCTGAAGACACCTTATGAAAACAACTTTATTCAATAATAATTGTACTTTCATTTATAGATTTTCTAATTTTCTTGCCTAAACGTAAATGCTTTCAATGTCATCTGCTGATTTTTTGTATGTGCGAAGAGTAAAAATAATAAACCAAAATTATGTCTATGCAATTTTGAAGCCACCATTCTCAGTGCAAAGATGGTTTTGAGTGCCCACAACATAGGGTTTAATGAGCAATCATCATGTTGTTGTTGTTGTTGTTGGAAAGAGCTTTTTGATATGGTCTCCTTATCTGAAGGCCAATTAGGTTAACCCTTTCGCACAAACAGCAAATCTGCAGCAGGCGACGTTGAAAACATACCCGACAAAATTTGGAAACTCCCTTTAAATGAAAGTACAATAATTGAATAGTGTTGAAAACATGGAGACAAAAGGAGAAATATTGCTCGTTTTGAGCAAATTCTTCTTTTGTCGCCATGTTTTCAAGAAGCCGTCCTTTTAAAGAGGCGTCAGAAAGCGTCTATATGAGGGATAAGGTTAACAGGTACATAAGAACAGACAATGGTTTAACTCTTTTTCGTGCAGACACATTTTGGCGAATTTGCAGGAGACAACTGTTGTAAACATTGTGGCAATAAGAGAAATTGCTCATAAATAAGTACTTTCTCCATTTTCCACAATATTCCCAATACTACGTGTATTTGATAATTATTTTCCTATCATTTAATTAATATCAGAGATTGTCCATACCTTTGCCATATGCTTTCAAAGTCTTCTGCTGCAGATTTGTTGGATGTGGGAAAGGCTTAAACCCCCCTTGCTCTGATAAAGCAAATTGGCATAAGACAAAAATTGAAAATACAGTGATAACACAATAGAAAAGATCTATAAATAAAATTAATATCATCGCACCGAGCTGAATACATTTGTGGCAAAAGTAGAAATTGCTCATATTGCCGTAATGTTTTCTAACGTCATCTGCTGCAGAGTCGTCAGAAAGTGTCTGTATGTGGGAAAGGGTTAAGGCATTCCTGGTCCATGCACAATCAAATTCCCCATGCACACCACACAACAAAAAGGAAATCCTGTGCATGTTGTTTCTTTCGATTCAACAGTTGCCAAGTTTTACGATAAAACCACCACCTGCCTCCATTAGACTAATGAATTTGCATATATAAAACTTATGGCACAGAAAAACCTCACATTGAATTAATAGAACTTGCGACTCCGAAAAAACTCGCAGTGCATTTATAAAACTTGGGGCACCGAATAAACCCACATTGCATTTAGTAAACTTAGGGCACGAAAAAGATCCTTCATGTTTTGGTCGTTAAGCAGGAATGGTAAAAATGGAATATTTCTGAACTTTTCAGATTACGTATTCAAGCTGTGTGAGCTCTTTGACTCAATTAATTCATTAACTCTTTCCCGCTTATAACAAATCTGCAGAAGACACTTTTGAAAACTACTAGGCAAAAACACAAAAAATCCTTTTAACCCTTTCCCTCATACGACAATTCTGCAGCAGACGACTTTGAACATATTTTGTCAAAAAATGGAAAATCTCTATAATTGAATGGATAACCTATGACTAAAAGTGGAAATCATTGTGGCAAAAGGAGAAATTGCTTGTTTTGAGCAATTTCTTTTCTTGTCAATATGTTTTCAAAAAGCCGTCTGCTGCAGAGGTTATAATTGTTATATAATATAAGCAATTTTACCTAAGTTTGCCACAATGTTTTCAAGCGTTGCTGCTGAAGATGCCTCGAAAAGAATCAACAAGACTGGGAAAGGGTTAAACTAGCCCTATATATATACTGGAAAATTACTATTTCCAGAGAGTTAGAGTGGCGGGGTAGTCCAGTGGTTAACACACCGGACTGTCAATCCAGAGGTCTGGGGTTCAAATCCTGGTCCGGGTTCTGGAAATTTGAGGGATGCTTTTAAGCGTTCCCCACTCAACTAGAGGTTAAGTACTGGTCCTTTCCAGGAAAAATAACCTCGCGTGTATCGGTGCTATACACCGGGCACGTAAAAGAACCAATTAGGGGTCTTTTCGGAAAGAGCTAGGGTATCGCACCCGGACTCCCTTGTATTCTAAGTTTGTCTGCTCGCCAAATAGTTAAATCTGCATGGCGAGGGTAAATTAAAACAAATAATAATTTCCAGAGATTATCGGACAACTTTTAAACCTTTGCTACATTTTGCAGATGCATTTCGACACCTCTGAAGCAGACGTTGTCACACTGTTTTTCAAAAGTCGTCTGCTGCAGATGCCCCCAAAATACATCCGGCAGTATGAAATGATGAAGTTTAACAATTAGTCTGAGTTTGCATCTTGCAGGCTCATCAAGGATTGGTATCACTTTCAATAAAATGTTAATGTACCGTTAAATGACTCATTATACTTCTTTTAGCTGTTCTTTATGTGACTGATGTCTCATTTAACATTTAGGCTGGTGAATAAAGAAATCAGGTGAGAAATGGGTGATCTATTGGCATTTTTTAACCCTTTCCCTCATACGACAAATCTGCAGCAGACGACTTTGTACATATTTTGTAAAAAAAAAAGAAAATCTCTATAATTGAATGGATAACAAATGACTAAAGATATGTCAAATTGCGTCTGCAATTACTAAGGGGAAGGGTTAAACCTTTCCCTCATACAGGCAGTTTCTAATGCCTCTGAAGCAGACGATGTTTGAAAACATTGTGACAAAAGGAGAAATTGCTCAAAACAAGCAATTTCATCTTTTGCCACAGTGTTTTCAACTTTATTCAATTATTATACCATTATTTATAGAGATTTTTAACATTTTTGTCACAGTGTTTTCAAAGTCTGGTTGCTGCAAATTTGATGTATGTGTGAATTAGGGTTATTAACCCTACCCCACTTGCAGAGGCAATTTGACACATCTGCAGCAGACGACTTAAATTTTGAAAAATATTACAGTGGCAAAAAGATAAAAATTGTTTATATAACTGTCTTTATCACCTTTCCCTCATACAACAAATATGCAGCAGACAACTTTGAAAACATCTCTGCAAAAATATGAAAAACCTCTATAAATAAATGTCCATATCTATTGAATAGAGTTGAAAACATAATGTGGCCAAATGAGAAAATGCTGGTTTTGAGCAGTTTATTAACCCTTTCCCCCATATAGACGCTTTCTGACGCCTCTGCAGCAGAAGGTTTTTTTAAAACATAGTGACAAAAGAAGAAATTGCTCAATACAAGCAATTTCTCCTTTTGCCACAATGTTTTCCACTTTTAGTCATAGGTTATCCATTCAATTATAGAGATTTTCTAACTTATGACAAAATATGTTCAAAGTCGTCTCCTGCAAAATTGTCGTATGAAGGAAAGGGTTAATTTGGCACAGTGTCGTCTGCTGCAGATGCGTCGGAAAATGCGTATTTTCCTTGTCTTTACCAAGAAGTTTGCCAAGTCGTCTGCTGGACATTTTCTTGTAAGGGGGATCAGAACTCTAGATAAGAAGAGTATTTCACATCACCAAATCCTTATATGACCCCATTCTTTTGAGTACCCACAACGTAGGGTTTGGTTGAGTATTAAGAGAGATATTGTGAGGAATTTAGGACCATTTCACTCCCCCTTGTCAAGTCCTCTGTTGGGTCGTTTTAAAAAAAAACTCAGTCTGTTTTTCTGTATCATTTGTGATCTATGGGAAAAAAAAAGTTCAATCAGTACATCAAAATAGACTTAATTAGTTATAATAGATTATGATGTATTATAAGGGCCGCTTTAACGTAAATTATTAGTAAAAGTTTTGTCTTATTTATTTATATTATAATGGGCCAAATAACTGAAAAAATTATTATCATCCCCTTTACCCTTTCCGACATGAAGACGTTTTCTGACTCCTCTGCAGCAGCCGACTTTTATTAACAGTGTTGCAAAAGGAGTAAGTGCTCAAAACCGTCAATTTCTCTGTTTGCTACAAATTAATGCTTTTAACTGAGCCTATTCAATAATTATACCTTCGATTATTAATAAAAAATATGGAAAGGTTAGGGTTTGCTTCCAGAGGTCATATAAACAACATTGAAAATGATATTATAGTGTTGTTTTCCTGTTCTTCACTCAGGATTGCAGGAATAACATATTTAACACTGGTCCACTGTTTTCGGGATTAACTTATCAGCAGTAAGTACTCTGTTAACCCTTTCCCTCATATAGACGTTGACAATAAGGATAAAACTCCAATCAATCAATTATTCAAATCAATCAAATCACAAAATCAATCAACATTATTTGAAGATGTTTTATAAATTATAATTGCTGGACTAACTTTGCCAGACCCAACTAGTAATTTAAAAAAAACTATCCATGCTTCCTGAGTTGATGATGTTTATTGAGATATTTATTTTGTAATTGAATGCAATGTGGATTCAGCACACTGCATAGCATGTCCCGATCATATTTCAATCAAAGATAAAACTGAACAGAATCTATGAGGAAATATTTGCTCTTCAATAAAAAACAAAACAATTCCAACAAAATTTATAATATTCTTTGTTTTAAATCCTTTCCCCAGTCGGATATACAAAAATAAAATTGTCTGCTTCAATTGCAACGAAACTGATGTGTATTTACCCTTTCCCTCATATAGACACTTTCTGATTTGCCTCTGAAGCAGACGTCTTTCAAAAACATTATATGACAAAAGAAGAAATTGCTCAAAACGAGCAATGTCTCCGTTTGCCATAATGTTTTCAACTCTCATTTATGGAGATTTTTTACGTTCTTGTATATAGTTTTTCAAAGTTGTCTGCTACAGATTTGTTATTTGTGTGAAAGGGGTTCAAAGGAAATGTTTAAAACAGGGTGTCATAGATTTATTTAATGTAAGATTAGCGGGAGATAGCTTTTGATATCTGAGTGTCAATATGGATTCATCTCGTCCATTGAGGGATCAAAGTCCCAGTAGTACTGAAACCCTTGAATCAGAGCTTTAGATAAAGGTTTTTTTAAATCTTTATTTGACACTCTAACCCTATGTTGTGGGAACTCAAAAGAAGCGTCTCAGTGAGACGCTTCTTTTGAGTAGCCACAACATAGGGTCTGCTTAAATAATAAGAGAGAAATTGTGGGAAAAAGAGCTGAATACCCCTCCTTATCTGGACCTCTTCAAGTTGAATTTAGGAACAAGTATTATGGAGAAACAATCAATCATCAGAAAGGTATTGATTGATTAGTCTTTTTCAGCCGCTTTTAACGATTTTTCAGTTATATCATGGAGTAGGAGTACTACTGGTTTGTTTATCCTGACACGTACAGCCAGTCAGTCATAATATTATAATGCTTATACCCCGCAACCCTGAGGTCCAAAGAGGGCAGCCATTACAACCATTTTAATGTCTTTGGTTTGACCCGTCGGGGATCATCATAAAGAGCAATCGAAATTGCTGCTGCACTGTTTTCTTGCTATGATATTATTAACCCTTTCCCTCATATAGACGATTTCTGACGCCTCTACTGCGGACAGCTTTTTGAAAACATAGTGACAAAAGAAGAAATTGCTCAAAACGAGCAATTTCTCCTTTTGCCACAATGTTTTCCACTTTTAGTCATAGGTTATCCATTAAATTATAGAGATTTTCTATTTTTTGACAAAATCTTTTCAAATTAGTCTGCTGCAGAATTGTCGTATAAGGGAAAGGGTTAATGCAAGCACTTTGAGATGAATGAATTTCTCGAAATGTTTTCAACTTGATCGGGCCGAGCCCCGGTAGCTCAGACAGTAGCGACGTGGGCTGTCAATCCAGGGGTTGTGAGTTTAAATCCCGGCTCGGCAAACTTTCTTTCCGAGGATTGACAAAAGTCAGTGCGACATGCGTCATTCGTCTTCCACCAATGGGCTAAGTCTATGTGGAAAAAGCAGCCAGTTGCTTGGGAAGATTGTTGTGTGGAGTACTGGTGTGAGAAAACCAGGAAATGTATGAGTAGGTGAACTGGCCGCCGTGATAAAACTGAGAAATTGTTAAAAACGGCGTTAAACCCCAATCAATCAATTCAATTTGATTGATTCATTAATATATTTTTTCTACATTTTTGCCTAGATTTCTTCAAAGTCATCTGCTGCAACTAAGCTATGTTGTGACAGTAGTGACTTTGATAACATCTTTACACAAAATGTGGATTTTTTTTTATTAATAATTGAAGGTATATAATTATTGAATATAATTATAGGCTCAGTTAAAAGCATTAATTTGTAGCAAACAGAGAAATTGACTGTTTTGAGCAATTACTCCTGTTGCAACACTGTTTATAAAAGTCAGCTGCTGCAGAGGAGTCAGTAAATCTCTTCATGTCTCTTGAAATCACTTCATGTCGGAAAGGGTAAAGGGGATGATTGAGTTACTAATTTGACCATAATTATCTCAAAAATCATCTGCTGCAGATGCGTCAAAAGGTGTAAAGAGATTTATGTTATTGAGCTTCTAGAGCTGCCAAATTGACAACATCATATATGTTGTGATTGTGGTGGGGAAGGGTTAACATTATTTATCATGTAAATGTTTAACTGACACTCAATACGGGCTTATCAGCCTCCAATCAGGATAACCGTTATCAACTGTTTATTTATGTAACAGTTTTCCCCTGAAATATTATTTCAATGTTTTCCTTCATGGATGTATTTTTGAACAGCTGCAGTTTCGGAGATTCTTTGTATTAAACCCCCCTTCCCACATACGACATAGACAATATTCTGCAGCAGACGACTTTGAAAACATGTTGGCAAAAATGTGTTATATCTCCATAACTGAGAGTTTAATCATTAAATAGGGTTGAAAATATTGTGGCAAAGGGGGAAATTGCTCATCATGAGCAATTTCTCCTTTTGCCACAATGTTTTCAAAAGTCATCTACTGAGCAAATGAGTCGGATTACGTCTGCAAACGTTTTTGGGCGAGTTGAAAGGTTTTTCCTTTTCATTTCATTTGGAGCTGTAGTATTTTAGACCTGCCCTAACTAACCCCCTTTCTGCACTTTGATTCATCGGAACATTTCAAAGATGTTTTAAATAGGGGCTGCACATTTGTGTTGATAAAGTTCCATACATTGTTAAAGTACTGGTATTTAAATCACTTGTCTGATAATTATACAATTCCTCAAATCAGATTAGAAGGGATTTTTCCAAAGATGTCCCATAAGGTCTAATTTTAATAATTCTTTCTTAGAGGTGTGCAAAAGCTTGATTTACAATGACAGACAGTTAACCCTTTGCCGCATACAGACATTCGGCAGTAAACAAGTTTGAAAGCTTTTAGGCGAAATTATTGGAAAATCTCTTCAAATGTATAAGTGCAATCAATCATTGAACAAAAATTAAAACATTTTGGCAAAAGGAGGATTTTCTCATTATTAGCATTTCTTCCTATTGCGACGATGTTTTCAAAAGTCGTCTGCTGCAGAGGTGTCAAAAGCATAATACATGTGTGAAAGGATTAAATCTTCAAAGTCAAACTTTCATTGCATTCTCGGTGTAACATTAAGAAGTCTTCAAAAGCAATCTGTTCTTAAAATCTTTACAGAGAACAATGTTCATGAAGTACTGAGATGAGATTTGCTTGTCTGTAGTACAGCCTTGACCCTTTCCCACTTGCAGGTGCATTTTGACTCATATGCAGCAGTTGACTTTTGAAAACATCTTTGCAAAAGGAGAAATTGCTCATAATCATCAATTTCTCCATTAATGCCACAATGTTTTCAGCTCTATTCAAAGATTAAACTTTCATTAATTGGCGCTTACCTTATTTTTAACAAGAAGCTCTCAAAGTCGTCTGCGGCAGATCTTTTGTATGTGGGTTAAGGGTTAAGGAATCTGCTGTCATCGAGTCTGGGTACCGCTGGTTTGATCCCCGCTCGCAGCGCAGTCACGGCAGAGTGTCCTTTGGCAAGGCGCGATATCCTGGTAACTGCCCCTGTGATAAAAGTTCAAGAACTCACTAGCAGTTCTAGAATGTTTTAGAACGTTCAAGGACAGTTCTAGAACATCAGTTAACTGTTCTTGAAGAAGCCTCATTTTTAAGAACTGCTGTTCAAGAACTTGAATGTGAAATGGTCGTTTCTAGAACTAGCAATTCAAGAACAGTTCTTGAAATACTCCAAGAACAGTAACCAGTTCCAGAACTTCTCTTAAACATGAAATGGTCTGTTGTTCAAGAACAGTTCTTGAAGTAATTATTGAACTGCTAGTTCTAGAACCTGTCATTTCATGTTCAAGAACAGTTCTGTAATTGGTTCAAGAACAGTTCTTGCTTTTTTCATAGGGGTGCCTAGTTATGTAGTTACCCAGGGCCAGTGTGTGTTGGATAAAAGTTCTATCACCATCAGATCATCATATCACTGAAACACTCTTTTAAATTATGAATAGCGTTAAGTCATACTATAACTAAGTAAACTTTGGCTTATCAGAGAAAGATTTTACTTGATATTGCATTTAGATAATTTTTCATTGTGATTAAATATATCAGTTGATAATTATATGATATATGAGTCGCGTCGATCAACAAATCTGCAGCAGACATCTTTGCATACATCTAGGCGAAAAGTTTCAATAGCTGCATGTGTAAATGCTGAAAAAGTTGAAAACATTGTGGCAAATGGAGAAATTGCTCGTTTTGAGCAATTTCTTCTTTTGTCACATAGTTTTCAAAATTCGTCTACTATAAGAAGCGTCAGAAAGCATCTATATGTGGGAAAGGATTAATGCATCTGAGCCTTCACTGTCCTTCAACATGTGATATAGTCATATATGCACATCTTGACCAAAAACTATAACTGTAGCCCCATTAGCTTTACACCAATTTACCTTTAATCCTTTCCCACTTATAGACGCTTTCTGATGAGACTGCAGCAGACTTATTAACTTTTGAATACTATGTTGCAAGAGGAAAAATTGATCAAAATGAGCAATTTCTCCATTTGCAACAATGTTTTAAACTTTTTTTTTTGTTATTCTATCTTTATTTTATGGAGATTTTCTATGATTTGCATAGATATTGTATGCTGCACATTTTTTGTAAGTGGGAAAGGGTTACTGAGATAAACTAAGGACCCCCAAACAGCTAGCCACGGCTCATATCAATTTTGAAAGTGATAGGTGAATTTTTTTTTTAAACATGTTCAATTTATAATATTGTGCATCTTCATTTTGTGTTATAATGGAATTTATGACCTGGAGTTCTTGATAAAATGGCAAAATTTTGCTGCATATGTAGTGAAAGTATTCAGTTTTAGGGGAATCCACCGTCGTCGAGTGGTTAGCGTCGGGGATTTGAAACTGGGCATCCCGGTTTCTATCCCCATTCACGGCACGACGGTCATGGTGGAGTGCCCTTGGGCAATAAGGCACATTTTCTAGCCTATATAGTACTGGTTCGTTTACCCAGGGATCATGAATAAGTGAACTCTAGGCCGTGATATAACTGAAATAATGTTGAAAACGGCGTTAAATCCCAATAAAACAAAAATCGGTTTCAGAGATATGTTTTAAACAAATCTGATGAACTAAGTTTAAACTACCAGTTTGTTCAAACAATTTTATATTGATCGGATTAAATGTAACCAAATTGATGTAAAAAGTTCTGGGAAATGCTACACAATTGGATAATTTTATAGAGAAATTGCTTCAGAAATGGACACAGAAGAATTGAAGGTATTATATATTTGTTTTATGGATTCTATCTTATTGGGGTTACTAGGAATCTGCTGTGGTCCAGCGGTTAGCGTCGGGGATTTGTAACTGGGCGTCCAAGCTTCGATCCCCAGTTGTTGCGCTATGGTCAAGGTGGAGTGCCTTTGGGCAAGGCACATTTCCTAGCCTAGTACTGGTTTGTTGACGTACCCAGGGATCATGGATAAGTGAACTGTCGCCGTGATATAGCTGAAATATTGTTGAAAATGGCAAGTTACACTCTAATAAAACGTTATTGGTATATAACTCAACTATATTGGCATCTGTGCAATATAAATTATAATGACGTATGTTTTATCTTAACCCTTTCCCACATACAACCAACTGCAGCAGACGACTTTGAAAACATCTTGGGGAAAAATGTTAAAAACTCTTAAACGAAAAAGTATGATAATTGAATAAAGTCGTCTGCTGCAGATTTGTTGAATGGAAGAACAGGTAAACCTCTTCCAACATACAATAAATCTGTAGCAGACAACTTTGAAAATATCTAGGCAAAAATATGAAAAACTTCTTTAAATGAATATGTAATTATTGGATAGAGTTGCTTGCAAACATTGTGGCAAAAGGAGAAATTGCTCATCATGAGCATTTTCTACCTTTGTCACAAAGTTTTCAAAAGTCGTCAGCTGAAGAGGCGTCAGAAAGCGTCTGTATCAGGAAAGGGTTTAAAGAAAAAGTATAATTGAATCAAGTCTTCTGCTGCAGATTTGTCGTATATGGGGAAAGGGTTAAAGTCAATTCTCAGGTCCTCATGTGAGACCCTTTAGAGTAAGAAATACACTTCTGATAAAGGAGTTACCCAAGCAAGTTTGAAGGGTGAGGTTGGTCTGTTTGAGAAGAGAGCAAACATGGATATCTGTCTTTATGACAACATTGTTATAGTTTAACAGTGTTAAATTCCCATAGAGAGGGGACTATTGGTTTTTACCGGCCATTATTTACGTATAACTGAAATAAATTGCTTAAACCGTTTAATAGCCTTCTGTGTTTCCTTTGTTGGGACACGAAGAAAAGATGGCTTTTGAGAAGAAAATATTTCTGTTTGTGTTGACCCTTACCCAAATTACAAAAAATCAATAAGAGAAGTATTCCGCACAATATTTCTCTTATTACTTAACCCTTTCCCTCTTATAGACGCTTTCTGACGCCTCTGCAGCAGACCCCTTTTTGAAAACATAGTGACAAAAGAAGAAATTGCACAAAACGTGCAATTTCTCCTTTTGCCACAATGTTTTCCACTTTTTGTGATAGGTTATCCATTCAATTATGGAGATTTTCTATGTTTTGACAAAATACGTTCAAAGTCGTCTGCTGCAGAATTGTCGTATGAGGGAAAGGGTTAACCCTTTCCTTCTAAATCTGCAGCAGACGACTTTGAACACATTTTGTCCAAAAATTGAATTGAATGGATAACCTATGACTAAAAATGGAAAACATTGTGGCTAAATGAGAAATTGCTCGTTTGATTGAGCAATTTCTTCTTTTGTCACTATGTTTTCAAAAAAGTCGTCTGCTGCTATTCCGTCAAAATGCAGGTGGGAAAGGGTTAACCAAACCCTATGTTGTCACTTGTGGGTAATCAAAATAATTGTCTCATTGATTAGTTTGAGTACCCACAACATAGGGTTTGAGAGTCTTGCATGAACATTATAAGAAAAGTTATGATATGAAACAACAGTTACTGCTCATGGGCACTAAAAAAATCTACTGCTGAAAAAAGTGGATTTTATCGAAATAACTGGTGAAAATTTTATGTGTACAAGGGAGACAACTCCTGAAGGCTTATGTCACATTTTGAAGTGAATTGGTTAATTTTCATTGTAATCTTATTATTGAAAATGGAAGACATTCCCTTGTGACCATTCGCTCTTTCTTGCAGAAGACTTTTGAAATCATTGTGGCACAAGAAGAAATTGCTCATGATATGCAATTTCCTTTTTTGCCACAGTGTTTTCAGCTCAATTTAATGATAATTCTTTCAATTTACTGTGATTTCTAAAAAAAAAAAATGCCAAAATGTTTTCATAGTTGTATGTTGCAGATTCTTTGTATGCGAGAAAGGGTATAAATCTCTCTAAATGAAAGAATTATTATTGACAGAGCTCCAGATAAGGGTGTTTGGCATGTTCTAGAATCCTTATTTAACCTTATATACCTATGTTGCGGGTACTCAAAAGAATCGTCTCATCATAGGGTTTGATTGGATGATAAGAAAAATATTATTGGGAAAAGAGCTGTATACGCCTCCTTAATTATCTGGACCTCGGATTGAATTGAGTTGTCAACCTTGTTGCAAAAGGGGGGAAAATGCTTATGATGAGCAAATTTTTCCTGCTGCGTCCATTATTTCAACAGTTGTCTTCTGCAGAGGCGTCAGAGACAAGATGGAAAAGATTATCCCTTTCAGATTTACAACAAGCAGGTCCAGATAAGGAGGGGTATTCAGCTCTTTTCCTCACAATTTCTCTCTTATTATTAAAGCAAATCCTATGCTGTGAGTACTCAAAGGAATCGTCTCACTGAGACGAATTTTTTTTGAGTACCCACAACATAGGGTTAGAGGGTCAAATAGGGATTTTAGAACATAGAAAACACTCCTCATCTATAGCTCTGCAATACTGATATAGCCCTAAAGTTTGCAGATGAAGGGTTCTACATTATACAGACGGGGGGGGGGGGCGAGATATAAAAATATTTGAAAGGTTTAGCCAGAATTAGTATCAAAAGAACAGCTACCCCGGGGCTATGGCCCTGTAATTGGCTGTTAAAAGTGTTTAAACTGTTCTCAAAATATTGATGATTTAGTTGTGCGCTCTATCAATAAGAATTAGATGCCTCTGTTTATTTGTTTTTTCTTTATTTCATTCCCACCTGTAGACGCATTTTGACGCGCATGCAGCAGAAGACTTTTGAAAACATCGTGACGAAAGGAGAAATTGCTCAAAACAAACAATTTCTCCTTTCGTTACTATGTTTTCAACTCTGTTCAATTATTGTTCTTTCCATTAAAGGATTTTCTTTGCTTTTTTGCCTAGACGTTTTTAAAGTCGTCTGCTGCAGGTTTCTTTTATGTGGGAAAGGGTTAACCTTTCAACAATTTAAAAACGTGCTCTCGCTTAGTTTTAACATGTTAATTTTTGCAGCAGATTGTCTTTTTGAAAGCAATGATGGAAGATCAGAATTTTCTCAAAACAAGCAAATTGTTTTGTTTTCCCCAGTGAAAGCAATGAGGGAAAATGAATGAATGTATATTGTTTTATGGCGCATCGACAGCTAAGGTCCTTTAGCGCGCATTTAAATTTTATTATTCATGTTCCCTGGGTGAACAAACCAGTACTAGGCTAGAAAATGTGCCTTGCCCAAGGGCACTCCACCATGACCGAATTGCCGCGACTGGGGATCGAACCCGGGACACCCGGTTTCGAAATCCCCGACGCTAACCACTCGACCACAGCGGATTCCTTCAATGAGGGAAAAAACAGGTGTTGTACAAAACAAGCATGACAATGTGTTGATTAACCCTTTCCCTCAAATAGATGCTTTCTGACGCCTCTGCAGCAGACGGCTTTTTGAAAACATTGTGACAAAAGGAGAAATTGCTCAAAACGAGCAATTTCTCCTTTTGCCACAATGTTTTCCAATTTTAGGTTATCCATTCAATTATAGAGATTTTCTATTTTTTGACTAAATTTGTTTAAAGTCGTCTGCTGCAGAATTGTCGTATGAGGGAAAGGGTTAACAATAACCTGTTACCTGTATCTGAATTGGCTGATTGTTTATATAATTTTACTTTTAGAAAAGAGCAAAGGGTAATAGTAATAATTCAACCTCAAAAAATAATATTTTATTAGTCATTCTTTATTATTTTCCCTTTATAATTAGTCGCCGGGCAGAAGCCCGCGACTTCTATTTTTAATAGCTTTTCGGAAATCACATGGGAGGGCGGCTTATTATTAGAAAGAAACAAATCTAGATGATTTGAACATATTACAATTGTGGTTGTTTACGAACACTAATAAATGACACATCTAAAATGAAATAAATATTCCGATTTTTTAATGTTTGCATTTTTTTTTATTTCACTCGCATTTAAGTTTTTTGTCTTATTTACGAAGACAAAAGTGGTCCCTTCAAGACGTGAACCAACACCCCTTAATGCAGACTCTTATGTGTCATCATTGAGGTCAATTTCGGATTCTCCTTTTAATAGCAATTTTAACTTACTAAATGTTGTTTTCATGTTCAAAGAGATGTCTTGATTTGTGTAGAATTCATTTAATAATGTTAATCCATGAATATCTAAAGTAGGAACTGTTTCTAAGCTAAATATAGACCCTATTCTGTTGTGTAGTTTCGTGACCTTTAACATCGATTTTCGCGCATGCGCATTTCGATATGAAAAAGCGAGTGATATTATTTTATTTTAGACAAGTACAAGACGAATGTTTGACGCAAAGCGTCAAAGAGAAGCCGCAATATTTCGTTGTACATGTAGAAATAAGAAAAAAAGAACATTTTTAAATCCACAAACAATAGAACAATTTAAACTGTAGACGGTAATGCTGATATATTTCTCCTTTTGAAGACTTTTGTTTTCTTCAAATTACCTCCCTTTAAAGCAATACCAGGATATTTACCTTGTGATTCGAATAAGATTGACAAACATTGAAATTATATGAATGAATACTATTATTTAAATAAGTAACAACAGCAAAATTAAATTTAAGCCAGATAAATGTGTACACATTTCGTTATTTTTTTATAGATACCCTAATGTATAGGTATGTATATAAAATTTATAAGCAAATGTTTTCATTACTGCGTTCCTAATGATTGAATAGACTAAGGAAAGTCAAGAATACATAAATAAATCAATGCAGTCTTTTCCGGCGACACTGATGCCTTGCATCAACTTTCTCTTGTAGCTCTCTGAAAACACTTGAAGAAGTTTGTGATGGTTATATATTTCCTTTAACCCTTTCCCACCTACAACAAATATGAAGAAAACAATTTGGCAAAAGGAGAAATATGCTTATAAATTTAACCACATTTTTAGCTCGACTTTTGAAAAAACGTGAGCTATTGTCATGACCCTGGCGTGGTCTGTTTTCTATCTGTCGAGCGTCTGTGCCCTACGCGGTGCTCTTGTTTCAACTATTCAATAACCATTTACAGTGATTAAGTTGCAATTATTTTGCTTAGTCATCAGCTTCAGATTTGTTGTATGTGGGATTTGGTACTTGATGTCGCAAGTTCGAACCACGCTTATGCAGCCATCGTAGTGGAGTGCCATTGTGTAAGGCAAGTTTCATAGTCTGTTACTAAGCACTGCTGTTTGTTTGCCCAGGAATCATGAATAAGTGAACTGTTGCTGTGATATTACCGAAATAATGTTGAAAACGGTGTTAAAACTCGATATCTCTAACAAACATTATGATAGAATAGTTCAATTATTATAAGTGTTGAAAACGGCGTTAAAACTCGATATCGCTAACAAACATTTTGATAGAATAGTTCAAATAGTGCAAACACAATAATTAATGATGTTATCTTCATGTTAATGAATCTGTTTGAATCTCAAAAGTTGTGGTTGATTTCTGGTAACCCTTACCCATTATACTGTCAGGCATGTTGATTGTAGCAAATGGAAAACTTGCTGAATCATATCACCTATTGCGGCAATGTTTTGAAAACTCACTGTATTCAATAATAATTAACCCTTTCCCACATACGACAATTCTGCAGCAGACAACTTTGAACGTATTTTGTCAAAACATAGAAAATCTCCATAATTGAATGGATAACCTATGACAAAAAGTGGAAAACATTGTGGCAAAAGGAGAAATTGCACGTTTTGTGCAATTTCTTCTTTTGTCACTATGTTTTCAACAAGCCGTCTGCTGCAGATTGGCGTCAGAAAGCGTCTATATGAGGGAAAGGGTTAATACTTTCAAATATTTTCCATGATTTCTTTGCCTAGGTGTTTTTAAAATGGTCCGCAACAGATTTGATGTAAGTGAGAAAGGATAATAACCCTTCCCCTACTGCAGACACATTTTGACGCAATAGCAGCAGACGACTTTTGAAAACATTGTGGCCAAATTAAGGGGAAATTGCTCATGATGAGCAATTTCTCCTTTGGCAACAATGTTTTCACCTTTATTTAACAATTAAGCAATTTCTTTTATGGAGAATCTTCAGGTTTTTTTTTTCACTACCCGGTATGTTTTCAAAGGCATTTGCTGCAGATTTGATGTATATGGGTAAGGATTAAGATTTAGAGACAATCTTATATAGCCTTATTCAATATGCTGTATGCATCTTACACTGTCCACGTTATTAGGTTCTCCCGGTCACAAAACAGAATTTCAACCTGATAAGTCAACGGAATTCAAATGAGGGATGAACAAAATTAACATACCTGGAAAAAGTTCACTTTCTTTTCAGGGTTTAAACACTTTATGGAGGAATAGAATATTTTATTGTCTTGAAAAATAAAGAAGAATTATTCTAAAAAATTGAGATCATTTGGGGATTATGGGAAAGTGCTTTTATAAGTGCTTGATCTATTTCTCCATTTTTTCTCCACAATGTTTTCGAAGACTTCTGCCTGTCATAAGTTAATTAACAATTGACAACAAATCCATAATTCTAATTGTGTCTCTAAGATTACTGAAATAAAACAAGACTTTTTGTTTTTACTTTTTCATTGTCTTGCCATTCATGACTATTGTCTTTTGTTATGACTTGGATGTACTTAAGATAGCATTAACTAAAAATACAGTTCTTCATATCTTAAATATTTAGCGGAAAAAAGCATAAATGCTAGCTTTGAACGATTGTCATTTACTCTTTGTATATTTTAACAATGGCGATTAGTAATTCTCTCTTTCAATGAGTTACCCATTTTCCTCATAAACATCAGAACTTGAGTCAGATATGAGACATATTTTATTTTATATGAACCCTTTCCCACATACACTGGCGCTTTCTGATGTCTCTTCAGCAGATGATGTTCGAAAACATTGCGATAAAAGGAGAAATTTCTCAACATAATTATTCCATGATTATTCAAAAATATTTCTTTCATTTAAAGAGCTTCGATCATAAAGTTTTCAAAGTTGCCTACTGCAGATTTGTTCTTTACGGGAAAGGGTTAAGGGAGTAAAATGGTGTTAAACCCTTTCCCATATACAACAATTTTGCAGCAGACGAGTTTGAAACATGGTGACAAATTTAAGCCTGAAAAATCTCCATAGAAGATAGCTTTATTGTTATGTATAAAGTTGAAAACATTGTGGCCAATGGAGAAATCACTCATCATGAGCAATTTCTCCTTTGGCCACAATGTTTTCAAAAGTCGTCTGCTGCTATTGTGTCAAAATGCGCCTGCAGGTGGGATAGGATTAAATAGGAAAGTTAGTTTTATTAGTCCTTTCCAACATACAACACATTCTGTAGCAGACGACTTTGAAAATGTCTTTGAAAAAGTATGATATATCTCTATGAATGAACAGATCAATATTGAATAGGTACTGTGATAAAAAGGTTATGTTATGTTTTGTACTAGTTGTCGCAGTTGAGAAGATTTCTTAAGGGCGTAAAACGGTGTTTAACAGGGACGTTTAGTTGCAAACAATGTAGATGGTCATGATAGGGCAGATAGTCCGGGTAAAGAAAGCTCCGATGACTATCTGTCAAATGTTTTACCCTGATACAAGATTTTAGTCTCCTTGATCCTAAATGAAAACATCGGAAAGGAACATTGGAAAAATTGAAGTAATGAAAGCTTTCCGCATGCAGATGGACTTTAGACGCATTTAAATACAGCAGAAGACTTTTGAAAATATTGTGACAAAAGGGCACATTGCTCATGATAAGCAATTTCTCCTTTTGCCACAATTTTTTTAAGGTGATTCAATAAGTTTACTTTCATATTATATACAAAGAGTTACCTCAGGTGTACTTGCCTTATAATATTTTCAAAGTTGTCTTAGCAGCTCCAGAAAAATCTCTTAGTGAAAGGATATTTCTGTTTAATTAAGTTGAAAACATTGCGGCAAAAGGGAAAATTTGCTCATAATGAGGCGTCAACAAATGTCTGTATGTGGGAAAGGGTGAACTATAGAGATATGACAAACTATATTAACCCTTTCCCTGATATTTCTTCTTTTGTCACTATGTTTTCAAATAGCCGTCTGCTTTAACCCTTTCCCTCATACGACAATTCTGCAGCAGACAACTTTGAACGTATTTTGTCAAAACATAGAAAATCTCCATAATTGAATGGATAACCTATGACAAAAAGTGGAAAACATTGTGGCAAAAGGAGAAATTGCACGTTCTGTGCAATTTCTTCTTTTGTCACTATGTTTTCAAATAGCCGTCTGCTTTAACCCTTTCCCTCATACGACAATTCTGCAGCAGACAACTTTGAACGTATTTTGTCAAAACATAGAAAATCTCCATAATTGAATGGATAACCTATGACAAAAAGTGGAAAACATTGTGGCAAAAGGAGAAATTGCACGTTCTGTGCAATTTCTTCTTTTGTCACTATGTTTTCAAATAGCCGTCTGCTTTAACCCTTTCCCTGATACGACAATTCTGCAGCAGACGACTTTGAACATATTTTGTCAAAAAGTAGAAAATCTCAAAGTGAATGGATAACCTATGACTAAAGTTGGAAAACATTGTGGCATAAAGGAGAAATTGCTCGTTTTGAGCAATTTCTTCTTTTGTCATTATGTTTTCAAGAAGCCGTCTGCTGCAGATGCATCAGAAAGGGTTAAGGAAATGTTTTCAGTGCATGGTATGATTTCTCTATTTACAAAACAATTTTATTGATGTAATCTCTTACATTTATCTAAAAAAAAATTGACCAGGGACGCATAACGAGAGAATTGACATGTTATGTCCCCGAAGTTCATGTTACACCCTTCCCCTCTTATGACAAATCTGCCGTAGAAGAATTGTCTAGGTAAAATAATGTGGAAAACGACAATAAAAACTTATTAAATAGACTATAATGAAAGCAATGTGGCAAAAGGAGAAATTGCTGATTATGAGCAAAATCCCCATTTGCCACAATACTTAAATGCTTTCAATGCATTAAATGCTGCAAATGTGTCAAGCTGTGTCTGCATGTGGGAAAGGGTTCATGTTTTCAGTGGAGACTTTAATCAGTGATCCGAAAGGATGATTTTGTAAGATAGGAGGTGAAAGTAGCTAGAGCCAGTGTGAATTATTTACAAGAAGGCGGTCAAAACTAAGATATATGACTGTTTTTATTTAATTGAAGTTTGTGCCCCTTTTCCTCTTGATCTTTATTAGTAAATATAACAAGTATATTATAGGAAATATTTGAGAAAATAAGTAATTATACAGTTGATACTTTTTAACCCTTTCCCACATATAGACGCTTTCTGACTCGTCTGCAGCAGACGACTATCAAAAACATTGTGACAAATTAAGAAATTGCTCAAAACATTTCCTTTTGCCACAATGTTTTCAACTTTTTTCAGTAAAAATGCCCTTTCCCACATACAGAAGCTTTCTGATGAATCTACTGCAGAGATCGACGACTTTTGAAATCATTACGACATAAAGACGAATTGCTCAAAACGAGCTATTTCTCCTTTTGCCTCAATGTTTTCAACTCTTTTAGATGATTAAACTATATTAAATCTTTCTTACAAACAACAGATCTGCTGACGTCAGAGAAAGCTCCTGTATGTGGGAAAGGGTTAATTATGGTGATGATTTATGCAAGGTTGACATTATATAAGAACAGAGGTAGAAGGGTTTCATATTTAGTTGTATTTTGAATGTATTTTATTGCAATATTATTCAAAGCCATGTCAGACAAGAAAGATGCCTTAACTTTAATGTCATGTAAGGTAAATGGTAAGATTAACCCTTACCCACATACAGCAAATCTGCAGCAGGCGACTTTGGAAACTCTCTTTAAATGAAAGTACAATGATTAAACCCTTTCCCTCATATAGATGCTTTCTGACGCCTCTGCAGCAGACGGCTTTTTGAAAACATAGTGACAAAAGAAGAAATTGCACAAAACGTGCAATTTCTCCTTTTGCCACAATGTTTCCCACTTTTTGTCATAGGTTATCCATTCAATTATGGAGATTTTCCATATTTTGATGAAATACGTTCAAAGTCGTCTGCTGCAGAATTGTCGTATGAGGGAAAGGGTTAACAGAGTTGAAATCATCATGTGACAAAAGGAGAAATTGCTCATTTTGAGCAATTTCTACTTTTGTCGCCATGTTTTCAAAAAGCTGTCCGCTGCAGAGGCTTCAGAAAGCGTCTATATGAGGGAAAGGGTTAATGGACTGTTTAATGACTGTGCATTTGCCCAATAGTAAAATAAAGTTACCTTTAAATATATCAGTGTGATCTGCTTGGGGGGAATTTAGGCCTTTAAACCCACAGACTACTTTGCAAACGTCTTGGTAAATATATCGAAACTGATTCTAATAAATGAAAGTTTTATTCCTCATGGCCTTAAGTACTGGTTCATGGATAAGCGTACTGTGATATATTACTGAAATACTGTTTAAATCGGCATAAAACACCTTGTAACGAGCAAATATCTATTTTTATGAAACCTTTAACCCTTTCCCTCATATAGACGCTTTCTGACGCCTCTGCAGCAGACGGCTATTTGAAAACATATTGACAAAAGAAGAAATTGCACAAAACGTGCAATTTCTCCTTTTGCCACAATGTTTTCCACTTTTAGTCATAGGTTATCCATTCAATTATGGAGATTTTCTACTTTTTTACAAAATATGTTCAAAGTCGTCTGCTGCAGAATTGTCGTATGAGGGAAAGGGTTAACTCAGAGTGTTCTTTAGATGATGCCTCGCCTCATTACGATGTATAGACTCTCAATGAACCGGCTACACGACAACCTGTTTCACTCGCTATCTGAGTAGCCAATCTAGACGATCGAAAGGTTTGCGGTGGGGGCAAATCGTTTTTGGATCATAATATGTCTTTATTTTTACGCTTTTCCTCATACACCAAATCTGCAGCAGCTGACTTTGAAATGATCTATGCAAAGCTATTGAAAGCCTCTATGAGTCAAATTCTAATTATTAGATAGAGTTGAAAACAGATTGGCAATGGAGGAATTTGCTCATTTGCAACTTTTTATTTTGCTATGATATCAAAGGTCGTCGGCTCCAGAAGATTCAGAAAGCATGGGGAAGGAAGAATTATTTACCCCCAGGAGCTTTAAAAATGTGGTTTGTTTGTAGGGAAAGGAGGCATTTTAGTCTATACATTTTATCTTTCACCCTTTCCAACATATTACAAATCTAGCTAGCTGCAGCAGATGGCTTTTGAAAACAGAAGTTTTTATGTAAAAAAATATAAGTGTATAGATATTGAAAGGAGTTGAGCACATTCTGATGCCTCTGCAGCAGACAACTTTTGAAAACATTGTGGTAAAAGGAGAAATTGCTGATGATTTCTTCAAGTTGGAAATGGTTAACTCAAATATTCCTGGGACTAATACAAACTGTAACCCTGATAGAGATATTCTTTTTCACCTCCACCCAAAAAATTGAAGACCACTTTGAATTTTTAACATCAAGATATAAATATGGAAAACCTTAAAATAAATCAAAGTATACTAAGTGTTTATACTATTGTGGCAGAAAGATGAAACTGTTCATATTACCAGCAATTCCTCCTCTGCCACAATGTTTTTTAAAAAAAGTCTCAGAATCCGCAGTGGTCGAGTGGTTAGCGTCGGGGATTTCGAAACCGGGTGTCCCGGGTACGATCCCCAGTCGCGAAATGTAACAGTGGAGTGGAATGCCCTTGGGCAAGGCCCATTTTCTAGCCTAGTACTGGTTTGTTCACCCAGGGATCATGAATATGTGAACTGTCGCCGTGATATAACTGAAATAATGTTGAAAGCGGCGTAAAACCCCAATAAATAAAAAAAAAAGTCTCCTGCATTTGGGAAAGGAAAACACAATGTCTCGGCAGAATGTTATTAGCTATCACAAAATTGGAAGCAGTGATTCAAAATACTCCTTTTTGTCAAATTATTTTGTTACAATCTGTTTCAGTAGTAACCTTGGGGCCGATATTAAGGTAATTATCATCAGTGATGCGAGAAACCTGGTACATATAAGTGAGCCCCCTCAGGCAAAAAAAGGGGGTCATGTTGTGGCCCCTTTTCAAACCCTTTCCCACATACAACACATCTACAACAGACAACTTTGAAAACATCTACCGACTTTTATTCGGAAAATCTTATCACTGTGAATTACGCAGGAAACGACGTGATATAACTGAAATACTGTTGAAAGACGCTTAAAACACATTCAAACAAACAATGCCACAACAACAACAACTCCCATTTGTGCTTAACCCTTTCCCTCATATAGACGCTTTCTGACGCCTCTGCAGCAGACGGCTTTTTGAAAACATAGTGACAAAAGAAGAAAATGCACAAAATGTGCAATTTCTCCTTTTGCAACAATGTTTTCCACTTTTTGTCATAGGTTATCCATTCAATTATGGAGATTTTCTATTTTTTGACAAAATACTTTCAAAGTCGTCCGCTGCAGAATTGTCGTATGAGGGAAAGGGTTAACAATACAGGGCCCATATATGTCAACTCTTCTGTTCCATTCTACAATTTCAGATGCCCTTTGGGAATGGAATTAGCATGCACTTTAACCCTTTCCCTCATACGACAATTCTGCAGCAGACGGCTTTGAACATATTTTGTCAAAAAATAGAAAATCTCTATAATTGAATGGATATATAACCTATGACTAAAAGTGGAAAACATTGTTGCAAAAAGTAGAAATTGCTCATTATGAGCAATTTCTTCTTTTGTCACTATGTTTTTAAAAAGCTGTCTGCTGCAGAGGCTTCAGAAAGCATCTCTATGAGGGAAAGGGTTAATAGAACAGTCTGTTTATACATATTGACGTAGCTGAATGTTATAAAATGATGGAAAAACTGTTGAAAACTGCATTAAATATATGAAAAAAGAATTCAGTGCTTATTATAATAATATCAAAACTTAATTTTTAAGAGCAGATTCTTGTCATATTAACACTTTCCCTCATACAGATACTTTCTGATGCCTCTGCAGCAGATGACTTATGAAAACATTGTGGCAAAAGGAGAAATGAGAAATTTCTCCTTTCGCCACAATGTTTTCAACTCTATTCAATAATTAAACCCTTATTTATGTAGATTTTTCACATTTTTGCCAACTGTGTTTACAAAGTCGTCTGCAGCAGATCTGTTGTATGTGGGTAAGGGTTAAAATATTTCAGCTGACTGAAGTTTTTTTGTGACAAAATCACAAAGGGTAGACCTGAGGTCACAGTATTGACCCTTTCCCACATATGACAAAGCTGCAGAAAGGCGTCTTTGTAAAATTTCAAGGCAAAAATGTATAAAAATTCCTTATAAATGAATGTTTAATGTTTTATTATTAAGCAGAGTTGAAAACATTGTGCCAAGAGCAGTAATTGCTCATGATGACTACTGCAGATGCTTCAAATGGCATATGTTATAAGTGGGAAAGATACGACAATTCTGCAGCAGACGACTTTGAACGTATTTTGTCAAAAAGTGGAAAATCGCTATAATTAAATGGATAACCTATGACAAAAAGTGGAAAACATTGTGGCAAAACGTTTTGTGCAATTTCTTCTTTTGTCACTATGTTTTCAAATAGCCTTCTGCTGCAGATGCGTCCGAAAGCGTCTATATGAGGGAAAGGGTTAACAAATTGTACTGCATCAGTCAAAGAAAAGGGGGTGTTCACAGTTGCATCTTCTAGCTGACCTGACATTCTACATTGTATGTCTACCCATCGGGGCATCATATATTTATTTACGTTTGGATTCAAGACTACGTGTAATTGTTGCCTATTTTACGAATTAACCCTTTCCCTCGTATAGACGCTATCTGACATCTCTGCAGCAGACGGCAATTTCTCCTTTTGCCACAATGTTTTCCACTTTCAGTCATTATAAGGTTATCCATTAATTCAATTATAGAGATTTTTTAATTTTTGACAAAATATGTTTAAAATCGTCTGCTGCAAAATTGTCATATGAGGGGAAGGGTTAATTTCACCTGGATACCCTGATGTTATTTGGGAGGGTGGGGTATGCAACAAGGATGTCCCCTTTTCCTCCAACATGGCTCAATTCTGTTGTAAAGATGTACTGGATAGATGGGTTTAGATGGATGAAGACTACCATATTTAGGGTTTTAGTAAAGATGGCCATATCTTTATAGACACTGAGAACTTTCTCGTATTTTTAGTCAAGTGGACATCAATTTCGGATCGTCACTTTGCCCCTTGTGTATTTTGATTGGATAATATGAAGACTTAAAGTGCTAATATTTTCCTGGGGATATGTAATTACAGAGGATATGATAATTGATGCTAAACATGTGAGACAATGAGACCGTATGTCACAGCGAAATTTACAGGCTATTGATCTGATGAAACAATTATCCCCTTCTGGGTGCCTCCAGCCCCCTTGTTTAACCCTTTTCCTGATTAATATGGATTTTAGTGTCATCTGGTATTAAAATCTTTAAAGAAAATTTGTTTTATTTGATAGTTTATGAAAAGATTGGAGGATTACTTTTGGTACAGGGTTGAAAACATTTGTTGGAAAAAAAATTGATTATTTCAAGAAAGTTCTCCTTTTTTCAACAATGTTTTTTGAAAAAATGGTCTGCTGCGAATGTCAGTTGATCATCATCTATATCAGTAAGAGGGTTCAACTCTCATTGTTTTTCCTTTTTAGTTTCTTCGACCATGTATAAAATAAACAATATTCAATTTCATAGGACCTTTTGTTTGTGCTTAGGGAGGTGTGGCGAGTGAAAAAGTGCTTTTCTTGTGTATGTGTAAGAAAGAAAGGACTAAATAGAACAAAAAAAAGGCAAGCACGTTAATAAAACACTATCGTTCTTTCAAACTACGGGACATTCGGGAATATACTCCGACAGAGTTTGTACGGTTTGATTAGGTTTTGATTACGAAGTAATAGGGAATATCCTATTAACGTCTTTCCCACATACGACAATTCTGCAGCAGACATCTTTGAAAGGATAGAACATGGAGTAATCTCTTATTAATGAACAGAAAATTGAGTTGAAAACTTTGTGGCAAAAGGAGAAATTGAAATTACAATTTCTCATTTTGCCACATTTAATTGTTTTTTCAAAAGACATCCGCTGATCGGATGCCTGAAAATGCTGCTGCAAGTGGGAAAGGGTTAGCTCATTCCCACATGCAGACAACATGAAATGCATCTGAAAACAATGTGGCGAAAGAAGAAATTACGGCTATTGAGTAATTTCTAATTTTTTCACCTTGATTATAATTGTTTTCAATTTTAAAAGAAACATTCATTTGTATAGAGATTTTCAATATATTTATCCTGAAGTTGTTTCAAAGTTGTCTGCTGCATATTTGTTGTATGCAGAGAAAGGGCTCATATAGACGCTTTCTGACTCCTCTGCAGCCGACGGCTTTTTGAAAACATAGTGTCAAAAGGAGAAATTGCTCAAAACGAGCAATTTCTCCAATTGCCACAATGTTTTCCACTTTTAGTCATAGGTTATCCATTCAATTATAGAGATTTTCTAATTTTTTCATAAAATCTGCTCAAAGTCGTCTGCTGCAGATTTGTTGTATGAGGGGGGAAAGGGTTAACCGACGTTCAAATTGTTCCCATTGAAGAGAATACATTTTCTTATTAATTCGTAGTGGGTAAAATTAAACCATCAAGGAAGCTGACGTTTATGGAAGCAAAATAGAAACAGATAGGAAATTTTATACTCTGTGTGGTAATTGTAATTAAGATTGCGCCAGCGAACTGAACAGACTTTCTACGTTTAATAGGTAACGGCGCTTAATTAAACGTCTTTTTGTGATTTTTCCCAGCGAAAAACGTAACAGGGATTTTGTTTGAGGTAACTTTTAAAAGGAAGCGTGGTTCATTGTTTATTTCTATAAAAGGATAGTTACGTAAAAGGCAGAACTCAAAACCAGAAGAGTATTTCGGGAGTGCTGGGAAAAGTGTGAATTCTGAAACGTTGTGGTGTAGAAAATAAAATAATGCATAACTCTCCAGTGATGGATATTATAGATCAAACCATTCAGGTAAAGGCAATTCAGAATATTTCTATTTTAACACTTTTCCTTTATTTATTACATCAATGATTTTCTTAAATCGTCATACAGTAGTTCTTAGAAAGGAATATATTTTGTGATGTTCTTAACCCTTTCCCTCATATAGATGCTATCTGACGCCTCTGCAGCAGACAGCTTTTTGAAAACATAGTGACAAATAAAGAAATTGCTCAAACGAGCAATTTCTCCTTTTGCCACAATGTTTTCCACTTCTAGTCATAGGTTATCCATTCTATTATAGAGATTTTCCAAATTTTGACAAATATGTTCAAAGTCGTCTGCTGCAGATTTGTCGTATGAGGGAAAGGGTTAACATTTTATTTGGTTTCCGCGAATCAATTGTTGTTTGTTCCAAGTGTATTCATCACAGTAAATGATTTTTTTGAGTACCCACAGCATAGAGTTTTTGATAAGTAATTAAAGTGAAAAACCTTTACAATTAAATAAGAGTTTAATTATTAGATACAGTTGAAAACACTGTGGCAAAAAGAATTGCTCATTTTGAGCAATTTCTCATTTTGCCATAATGTTTTCAAAAGTCGTCTGCTTTAGAGGCTCAGAAAGTGTCCATATGTGGGAAAGGATTAAGAACTGCTTCCATCAAAATCGAAATATAAAATGTTTTTTTTTACAAGGGTCTTAATTCTCCCCTTTGATTGTTCATGTCAAGCAGACAGAAAACAGCATCTCCTATGAGTGAAACACTACGATCAATGTTACGATCAGGTACACCATTATCGATCACTGTGATTCTTACTACAGAAAATGTTGACGGCCATCGTCACATTTCATTGCTCATCCTCCCAATCTGTCATATGTATAACCACAATTACAGCAAATCTGCAGCCGACGACTTTGAAAATATTTAGGCAAAAACACAGAAAACATCTATAAATGATGGTATAAATTGGCCTAAAAAACTGAAAACATTGTGGCAAAAAGAGAAATTGCTCATCAATATAATGATCAATTTCGCCTTTTGCCATTATGTTTCCAAAAGTCATCTACTGCAGAGGTGTCAGAAAATATCTAACCAGGAAACGCCATGATATAATTGAAATATTGTTGAAATCCGCGTAAAACACCAAACGATCAATCAATCCTAGTTTTTCCGGTAACTCGTCCAAAATTTCTCGTTTTTGACCAAAGGTGAAATTGCTCATGATCAGCAATTTCACTTTGGCCACAATGTTTTCTACTTTATTTAACAATTAAGCTATTTTTTAATGGAGATTTTTCAGGTCTTTGCACATAATGCTTTCAAAGTCATCTGCTGCAGATTTGTTGTATGTGGGAAAGCGTTAATAAATGAAAGTATAATGAATGAATAAAGAAGATATTATTATGGCAAAATGTGATTCATATGTTAATATAACCAAGCATTTGGGCATCACAGGGCCTTTTTATACCCAAAAGTTCACCGGGTGCTGTATTAAATACAGGAGAAATGGACCGTTTGAAATCCAAACTCTTGTCATAACACACTGCTATTCTCGCCCAAGGATTAGCCCTTACCCTGCACATACAGCAAACCTGCAGCAGACAAATTTTAAAATTAATTAGGCGAAACTATTGAAATTATCTATAAATGTGGCACTTTAATAAATGAATTACCATCATGAGCAATTTCTCCTTTTGCCACAACGTTTTCAAAATTCTTCTGCTGAAGGGGCATCATAATGTGTCATAATATATGTGGGAAAGGGTAAACCCCTTTTATATATAGTATTCAACCATCGGGTTAAAAGTTGTCATGGGCAGCGGGTTAACCCATTACTTCACATGACTTTTCAGAGGTTGTCTGCTTTACAATCATCAGACGAAACATTTCACCAATCTAGAAAACTGAAAGAATTATATTAAAAAAGAGTTGAAAATATTGTAATAAAAGGTGAAATTGCTCGTTTTGAGCAATTTCATCTTTTATTGCAATGTTTTCAAAAGTCGTCTGCAACAGCAAGCGTCAAATGTCGTCTGTGTGAAGTAATTGGGTTAGAAGTTGATAGCCAGCTGCCCAGCAATAATGTTGTGTTCAGTATTATATATATATGGCAAGAGAGCCAAGCAATATATTAACCCTTTCCCACATACTACAAATCTGCAGCAGATGACTTTGAAAACATTGTGGCAAATATATGTAAGATCTCTAAGAAGGTATGTGCATGTATATATCAATATTAAACAAAGTTGAAAACATTGTGGCAAAAGGAGAAATGCTCTTAACCCTTTCCCTCATACGACAATTTTGCAGCAGACGACTTTGAACATATTTTGTCGAAAAATAGAAAATCTCCATAATTGAATGGATAACCTATGACAAAAAGAGGAAAACATTGTGGCAAAAGGAGAAATTGCACGTTTTGTGCAATTTCTTCTTTTGTCACTATGTTTTCAAAAAGGTGTCTGCTGCAGAGGCGTCAGAAAGCGTCTATATGAGGGAAAGGGTTAATTAAGGAGAAATTTCTTCTTTTGCCATTATAACTTAAGTGTTTTAAAAAGTCGTCTTCTGCATAATGCGACTACAAGTGGGAAAGGATTTAATATTATGAAGATTTGAAGTCTACCTATTTTTGAATGAGGCAGACCAAATGTTGTAGGCGCTTGCTAACCAATTTTAACAACAATCATACCATCACTGTAACAAATCATAATAAAAACATACCAATTTATAATGTTGTAAACGTTGTAAATTGCTGCAATTTTTGCAATTTGCAATCAATTTACGAAAAAGAATTTATGTAATCGAGGATTCTAATTCAGAAATATTTACACTTCTAATTGACAATTGCAAGTGAATGATTTCAAATGAACAAAAGTTGTGTACAATTTTAGTTTTAGGTATGCGCCAGTCATTAGCCCTTTCCCTCATACGACAATTCTGCAGCAGACGACTTTGAACATATTTTGTCAAAACATAGAATATCTCCATAATAGAATGGATAACCTATGACAAAAAAGTGGAAAACATTGTGGCAAAAGGAGAAAATTGCATGTTCTGTGCAATTTCTTTGTTTGTCACTATGTTTTCAATCACAAACATTTTTTAAAAAATGAGGAAAAGATATGGTATTATTCATAATGTGCAATAGATTCAAATTATCATAATCCCACGTACATTACAACAAATCTGCAGCAGACGACTTTGATAACATTTTGTCAAATGTATGGAAAATCTATCCAAACAAAAAAGTTTTAATTGAATCAAGATGAAAAGATTCTGGAAAAAGAAAAAATATCTCATTCATGAACAATTTCGCCTTTTGCCTCTGTGTGCTTTCAAAAGTTGTCTGCTGTAGAATAATGCCTCAAAATGCATCTGTATGTGGGGAAGTGTTAATAGGAGAGTGTTTGTCCCAATTTAATTTGAACTTATTTAATTTACATTGATTGCGAAACAAGCTTTCAGCTTATTAATCATGCTGGCAATTATATTATGGCTTATAACCAGTACTTGCGCCGTTTGTGTGGAGAAAATCGCAAAACTAGAACCCGCTCATCACAGGACTTAAACCAGGGACTTTTGGTAGGAGAGGCTGATACTCTACCTCTGTACCTGACTGCCTTCCCAGATTGTCCCATTTTATTACCTCTTTAGTCATCCACTGTAGAAATTCTAATGAGGCTGAACGCATACTTTTGTCAACTTTTTGCAAATATATATATATAGAAAGCATAAAACCCCATTGCTTAACCCTTTCCCTCATACGACAATTCGGCAGCAGACGACTTTGAACATATTTTGTCAAAAAACAGAAAATCTCTTTAATTGAATGGATAACCTATGACAAAAAGTGGAAAACATTGTGGCAAAATGAGAAATTGCATGTTTTGTGCAATTTCTTTTTTGTCACTATGTTTTCAAAAAGCTGTCTGCTGCAGAGGCGTCAGAAAGGGTCTAATATGAGGGAAAGGGTTAAAATGGGCGGTTTCAATAATGTGACTAAAGAAGATATTAATCATAATGAGCCAATTCCTCATAAGCCACAATGTTTTCAAGAAGAGTTTCTCCATATTTATACCCCCTTCGAAGAAGAGGGAGTATATAGGAGTCACTCTGTCGGGCTGTCTGTCTGTCTGTCGGTCAGTCGGTCAGTCGGAAGCCATATTTTGTCCGGCCTATTTCTTACAAACCACCGGGTGGAATTCAATAAAATTAACATGAAGATTCTATACCAAGAGGAGATGTGCATATCGTAAAGGGGTTACAATTGCATGTTATTTTACAGAGTTACGGCCCTTTTACTTATTAAGTTATGGTGTAGGTCAAGGTGCTGTTTAGGGGGTATTTATCATCTTCAGTGATTAAGTTCTAGTTTTGACTAAGCTCTGCTGCATACTTGTTGTAAGTGAGAAAGGTCAATGTTACAAGGTCAATGTTTATAGTGGAAGACAGTGGTGCAGAGGTAGAGCGTCGGCCTCTCACATCAAAGGTCCCTGGTTCGAGTCCCATGATGAGCGGGTCCTGACTTTGGGATTTTTCCACACAATCGGCGCGAGTACTGGTTAAGTATCCAGGAAGCAGACATCGAGCTTGATTAATATAAGCTTAAAGCTTGTTTCGCAATCGATTTAAAATAAATAAGTTTAAACTAAAACTTCAGATGAAAGAAACACTAATAGAATATTAAGTATATATTAGTTTTTTATAAATCACTGGAAACATTAACGAGAGAGTGCAGCAGGTTCTGTTACAATTGCTCATAATAAATCACATTATTACAATTTCATAAATTTTGAATATTTATTCATCTTGTTTTTTCTTTATCTCTTTTCAGGTAAGTGTCAAAGACTGCTTCTTTAACTATCACACTTCTCTTTGGTAAACATTGGTAAAGTATAATTTCATTTCCGAATAATTTGATATGTAGCTGAAATACTGTTGAAAACAGCCTTAAACCCCACTCAATCAACTCTCTTTATGTCCAAAAATATATACATTGTCTTTAACCCTTTTCCTCGTACGACAAATCTGCAGCAGACGACTTTGAACATATTTTGTCAAAAAATAGAAAATCTCTATAATTGAATGGGTAACCTATGACTAAAAGTGGAAAACGGGATTTCAAAAGGAGAAATTGCTTGTTTTGAGCAATTGCTTGTTTTGAGCAATTTCTTCTTTTGTCAAAAAGTCGTCTGCTGCAGAGGCGTCAGAAAGCGTCTATATGAGGGAAAGGGTTAAGACTCAGCCAAAGTGTTGAAATGGTTTATGCTATCTAGTCGATCATAACCCTTTTCCTGCATTAATGCACTTTCTGACACCTGCGAGCAGATACATTTTGAAAACATTGTGGGAAAAGGAGAAATTCCTCATATTAAGAGCAGTTTTTCCTTTTGCAACAATGTTTTTGACTTTTTTTACAAAAATTACGATATTTTCCTTGTCTTTAAACAACTAAATGTCTTTCAAAGTCGTCTGCTGCAGATTTGATGTATGGGGGGAAAAGTGGTACCGGTTACAAGTAAGAAGCCAAACTTGTACCGGCTTTGTAATGAGACAAACAAAGGGAATTGTTTTAACCCACTTGTGCAGAAAACTATTTTTATTGTTATAAGTTAATGAGCCAATGACAAAAGGCCCACTTTCATGTATTATGTTTGACCGTAGAGTAATCTCCCCTTTTGTCTGACCCGACGCCACTCGGTGTACAACGATTGTACAGTTGGCTGGGTTTTCTGTATTTCACTTTTCAAACTCGATACCTGTTTTAGAACAATGGTGGCATTGGTAGTTGTTATTTTGATACCGTATATATGTTAACCGTTAGAGTCACATGAAAAGTGACCCTCAGAAGTTTTGAAATTGATGGCATTAACCCTTTCCCACATACGACAATTCTGCAGCAGACGACTTTGAAGATATTTTGTCTAAAAATGAAAATTCTCTATAAGTATAAATGGATAACCTATGACTAAAAGTGGAAAACATTGTGGCAAAAGGAGAAATTGCTCGTTTTGAGCAATTTCTTCTTTTGTCACTATGTTTTCAAAAAGCTGTCTGCTGTAGAGGCGTCAGAAAGCATCTATATGAGGGAAAGGGTTAACTCTTTCCCACATGCTATCAAATCTAAAGCAGTCGGCTATTCAGTGGTCAAGATAAGAAGGGGAATAGAGCTCAAATCAATCATTCCCGATTAACCCTTTCCCTCATATAGACGCAATGTTTTCCACTTTTAGTCATAGGTTATCCATTCAATTATAGACTAGAGATTTTCTATTTTTTGTCAAAATATGTGCAAAGTCGTCTGCTGCAGAATTGTCGTATGAGGGAAAGTCAGTTAACAGACAGCTTTTGAAAACACTATGGCAGCAAACATCATGTGACATTAATTGCTGATTATGGGCAATATCACCTTTTGTAACAGTATTTTCAGTAGACTGCAGATATGTTATAAAATTCCATGTTGCATGTTTGAAAAGCAGTACCGGTACATAGTTTAATATCCAAGTCTAGTCATGGTAGGGAATTAACAAAAATAAAAAAAGCAATTTTTATTTTCACCTAAGCCATTTACTTCAATTACAGTGTTCGGTTTCATTTCTCTTGTCAGAGAGGGGCATCCTGTTCAGCTCTCGATTACATCTTTTAACACCGCTAACAAACAGAATAACGGAATAACGGAATAACGGGAGTCCATGGGGGGTCCTGTACATCATGTGACATCAAAATAGCATTAACCCTTTTCCTCATATAGACGCTTTCTGACGCCTCTGCAGCAGACGGCTTTTTGAAAACATAGCGACAAAAGAAGAAATTGCACAAAACGTGCAATTTCTCCTTTTGCCATTTTGTTTTCCACTTTTTGTCATAGGTTATCCATTCAATTATGGAGATTTTCTATTTTTTAACAAAAAACGTTCAGTCGTCTGCAGCAGAATTGTTGTATGAGGGAAAGGGGTCGAAAAATTGAGAGAGCAATTATTTTATTGAAAGAGAGGTGTATTAACATTGTGGCAAAAATAAGATGTTTGCCGATGATTTGGTTGCATGATAAAAATGTGACCGCCTGGTGGTGTAGTGGTAGAGAGTCCATCTCCATCCATCTTGTGGTAAGAGGTCACTAGTGATCCTGACCAGGTCATAGCATACACTTTAACCCTTTCCCCCATATAGACAGACTCTGATGCCGTTACAGCAGACGTCCTTTGAAAACCTAACATGGGGGTGGGGGTGGGGAGAAGAGACGCTTTCTGACGCCTCTGCAGCAGATGGATTTTTGAGAACATCGTGACAAAAGAAGAAATTGCTCAAAACGAGTAATTTCACCTTTGGCAACAATGTTTTCAAAAGTCGTCTGCTGTTATTGCGTCAAAATGCGTCTGCAGGTGGGAAAAGGTTAAGGTGTGAATTCCCCAAAATACACTAGCTGATCTAGACCATTGCATTTAAAACAACAATCCAACTCCAATCTGGCAAAACTGTGGGAAAACATATTAAACACCTTGTATTTATATATATAAAGATGTAATAATATCTTAATAACTCCCTAAATTGAACATTTTCACATGAAAACCACTGGAGCAGTTCTTGAAGTCAATGCTCCACAATTATCGCTATCCCACATACAGACACATTTTCAGTTTTGAATCATCATTCTGTAGAAGAAGACTAATGAAAACAAATGTGACAAAAGGAGATATTGTTTATCTTAACTCTTTCCCTCATACGATAATTCTTCAGCAGACGACTTTGAACATATTTGGTACAAAAATAGAAAATCTCTATAATTGAATGGATAACCTATGACTAAAAGTGGAAAACATTGTGGCAAAAGTAGAAATTGCTCGTTCTTCTTTTGTCACTATGTTTTCAAATAGCCGTCTGCTGCAGAGGCGTCAGAAAGCGTTTATATGAGGGAAAGGGGTTAACTAATTACACTTTAATTTATGGTGATTTTTTTGGACATCTGCTGCAGATCTGTTGAATGTGGGAAAAGGTTTAGACATCTATTCATGTAACCCTTAGATAAAATGGCAAGTTATGAGATATTGATAAATCAATCCTTTCCCACGTATACGTAGGCAGTGTAACTATTGAAAACATTTTGGCAAAAGGAGAATTTGTTCATTATGCCTCAATGAGCAATTTCCTTACTTTTGCCAAAATGATTTCTGAAGTTGTCCTGCTGTATAACATTGTTTCTGCATGTGGAAAAGGTTTTAAGATGCCGTTTAAAGTCACGCTTGAATAACAAAGATTAATTATAGATTTTAATCATCCGGATTAGAAAGTGAGATGCTAGCTTGACTATATTAAATTACTTCACTTTGAAATACTTAAACATCGAGTTACTTCTTAATTTAACCTGTTTCCCACATACTGACGCTTTCTGACACCTCTGTCACAGACCATAATTGAAAACCTTGTGACAAAAAAGGAAATTATTAAAAAAGAAGCAATTTCTCGTCAAAATAGTTTCTCTTTCATTCAAAGAGCTGTTTCATCATTTTTGGCCGGATTGCTCTAGCAATTCTGGTCTATAGATTGGCGATGTCCGTCTGTCCGTCCGTTTCTATTGATTCCTATGGTTACTTTGACCTTGACCTTGGTTTGTCGATTTTCAAGGTCAAATTGCCGACAATCCGGCCTTACCGTCTTCAGCGGTTTCTTGTTCCTAGATGTTTTCAAATGTGTCTGCTGCATAAATTATCTGTGTCAGACAACTTTGAAAATATAATGGCCAACTATGGAAAATCTCTTCGAATCTTATTATATAATAATTAGAATTATTGAATAATATTGGAAACATTTTGGAAGAAGGAGCCATGACATGTGATCCCTGTGTGCCTTAAAGCTGTATACATACTTTACCTGATTTCCCACATACAACAAATATGCAGCAGAAATTTTTATCTTGACTTTTGAAAAAACGAGATCTATTGTCATGACCCTGTCGTCGTCGGCGGCGGCGTGGTCGTCCGGTTTAGATTTTTTGTTCAGCTCAGCTTTTTTTCTGTATTCTATCAGTCAAGCGTCTGTGCCGTACGCAGTGCTCTTGTTTACTTTGCAAATGTTTGGTGTCTATAAATGAAAGTGTAATTTATTAATTGAATAGAGTTGAAAATATTGTGGCAAAAGGAGAAATTGCAAGTTTTGAGCAACCTCCTTTTGTCACAATGTTTTCAAAAGTTGTTCGCTGCAGAGGCTTCAGAAAGCATCTACATACGGGAAAGGATAAAGGCTAAATGGAAATGGGTATGTCACCCAATTTCACTCCCATGATGCAGGTGACTTTAATAGGGATCAGACCTGGGGCACCAATGACGATGGTTAACCCTGAACCCTTTCCCTTATATGGACGCTTTCTGACACCATTGCGGCAGACAGCTTTTTTGAAAACATAGTGACAAAAGAAGAAATTGCTCACAATGTTTTCCTCTTTTAGTCATAGGTTATCCATTCAATTATAGAGATTTTTTGTTTTGACAAAATATATTTAAAGTCGTCTGCTGCAGAATTGTCGTATGAGGGAAATGGTTAACCACATATTTTGAAATCTCGGCCTCACTCAGCATTGGCTGAATGGTTAAAGCATCCTGGATTCGGGTGTCCAGTGAGTAGGCTTGATCCCCAGTCATGGCGGTCATGGTGTAGCAGATGTGCGTTTGGTACATTTCCTAGCCTAGTATACGCCAAGCCCCGGTAGCTCAGTCGGTAGCGACACGGGCTGTCAATCCAGGGGTTGTGAGTTTGAATCCCGGCTCGGCCAACTTACTTTCCGACGATTGACAAAAGTCATTCGTCTTCCACCAATGGGCTAAGTCTATGTGGAAAAGCAGCCAGTTGCTTGGGAAGATTGTTGTGTGGAGTACTGGTGTGAGAAAACCAGGAAATGCATGAGTAGGTGAACTGGCCGCCGTGATATAACTGAGAAATTGTTAAAAACGGCGTTAAACCCCAATCAATCAATCAATCAACTAGCCTAGTTTACACTGGTTAAAGTTTACCCCGGGAGAATGAATGAATAACTTGAACCGGTGTCGGGATATGAACTGAACTAATGTTGAAAACAGCATAAAACCTATATAAATCAATACTTTCCCACATAAACAAAATCTGCACTATAATATATTGAAAACAATCCAGGCGATTTGTTTTGGATAAGAGTAGGAAACAGAGCGTCAAAAGGAGAAAAACCCTTTGAAAACATCCTGTAAAAAATATGGGACATTATATACATGTAACAAAGATGATATAGAAGTTTAATAAATGAATAGAGTTCAAAACGAGAAATTGAGCTTGTATGATGAGCAATTTAGTAATTAACCGATGACTTCACATGAATTTTCATCTTGTCGTCAATTTCACCAATCTAGACAGAAAAAATTATATTGATAATATAAAAAATTGAAAAATATTGCAATAAAAGGTGAAATTGCTCGTATTGCATCAAATGTCGTCTGTGTGAAGTAATGGGTTAAAATGGGTCTGCTGCAGATGCATCAAAAAACTTCTGATTTTCCATATTTTTTTTCCAGATGATTTCAAAGTCGTCTGCTGCAGATTTGTTTGTTGTATGTGGGGGAAATGGTAAAGAATAATACTGTCACAAAATAATCAGAGATGGTGTTATAAATAAGCCCAAGCTAATCAATAAGCGGTTCATAATGTATTAGATAGAATCCAAGGATATTAACCCTTTCCCACATACAGCAAATCTGCAGCAGACGGCATTGAACCCTACCTTGGCAGAAATATGACAAATCTCTATATAAATGATAGTATATTTACTGGATAGGAAATTTAATCCATTGTGGCAAAATGGAGAAATTGCTCATCATGAGCAATTTCTCCTTTTCGCTACAATGTTTTCAAAATTCGTCTGTTGCAGACGTGTCAGAAAGGGTCTGGATGTCGGAAAGGGTTAATTCCCTATGTCTGTCAGAGAATTACCGATTTCCATATAATCAATGATATTGAGAAATTCTGCCGCGGTAAACTGTCAAGTGTTGTTCATGATATGTCTTCAGTACCAGGAATCAGGCTTCACAGCTCGATAGTGTGGTGATAGAGCGTCTGACTCAAGTGGGGGAGGCTGCGGGTTCGATCCCAGACTGGGTCATATACCAAAGACTGGTAGTTTAATGGTTACCCTCCTTGGCGCTCAGGGTTGCAAGGTTTAAGCATTTCTGCTTTAACCCTTTCCCTCATACGACAAATCTGCAGCAGACGACTTTGAACATATTTTGTCAGATGGATAACCTATGACTAAAAGTGGAAAACATTGTGGCAAAAGGAGAAATTGCACGTTCTGTGCAATTTCTTCTTTTGTCACTATGTTTTCAAAACGCCGTCTGCTTTAACCCTTTCCCTCATACGACCATTCTGCAGCAGACGACTTTGAACATATTTTGTCAAAAAGTAGAAAATCTCTACAATTGAATGGATAACCTATGACTAAAAGTGGAAAACATTGTGTCAAAAGGAGAAATTGCACGTTTTGTGCAATTTCTTCTTTTGTCACTATGTTTTCAAATAGCCGTCTGCAGCAGAGGCGTCAGAAAGCGTCTATATGAGGGAAAGGGTTAAGCATTAATATGACTGACTGGCCGAATGGCTGGTGTACGTCAGCTTAAATGGACCAGTTAGTATTGGTAACTTACCCTGGGTGGGGAAACACAGCAGGAAACACAGTGATATAACTGAAAAATTGTTGAAAGTTGCATTAATACAACATTAAACAATCAATCAAAACTATAAAACTCGAGACTTAGTGCTCAAGTATCTGTTTGGCCTGGAGCAATTGACCAATCAGTCTGTCATTGAATTCTGAGCACATCTGTATCAGGAAATAAGAGTTCGCGTTAAACCTTCCCATTTTTTCTCCGAAACCAGGAGCCATTATGTTATCTCCCAACTACATGATTCTTCTGATTTCAATTTCCCAAGACTGTCGTAGTCTCCTGTAGAAATACGCCCAGGGAACGATAAAACATTTGACACTGATCTCCCAAAACGTGGGTTTTCCCTCTACCAATTAATTATTTAACGTCCCCCATGTTTATACATGTGGAAAAAACACCATTTATTATAAAGCCTGTCCAAGGGAAAACGGTACAAGTAGACTTTTTTTTGTGAACAGTGTAGATCCAGATCAGCATGTGCATCTGCACAGTCTGATCAAGTTCTTCACATTCTTCCCACATTACCTACGTAAGCCCTACAGTGTTAGAAGCTTCTTGTCTACTTGTATATATTCTTATAAGGCTCAGAGGAGATAAGACAGGGTGTGTCACAGAGGTCCAGATGAGGAGGCGTATACATACAGTTCTTTTCCACCACAATATCTCTCTTATTGTCTAACCAAACCCTATGATGTGGGTACTCAAAAGAATCGTCTTGATGAGACGATTCTTTTGAGTACACACAACGTAAGGTTAGAGGGTCAAATAAGGAATTTAGAACATGCAAAACGGCCCTTCTCTAGAGCTGAACCTATTCTGTAAAGAAAGGTCAACTTGTACCTTAGTTTGCATGGAAGCCTAATCATTTCTTCTCTATTTTTTTGGCCGCCGTGATATAACTGAGAAATTGTTAAAAACGGCGTTAAACCCCCATCAATTAATTTTTCATGTTTAAAATAAAAATTCAGAGGTCTATATAAGGAGTGTTTTGCTTGGTCTAAAATCCTTATTTTATCCGCTAGCCATTTGTGGTGGGTACTCAAAAGAACCGTCTCAATAAGACGATTATTTTGAGTACCCACAACATGAGGATTGGTTGGATATTGTGAGGAAAAAGAGCTGTTAACACTTCCTTATAATCTGGACATCTGTGTTTTTTAAATGTTTTGAGAACGAGGTATATAGGGGACTATTTATCTCTTCAAATTGGATGTAAACCCTTTCCCTCATACAACAATTCTGCAGCAGACGACCTTGAAAGTATTTTGTCAAAACATAGAAAATCTCCATAATTGAATGGATAACCTATGACAAAAATTGGAAAACATTGTGGCAAAAGGAGAAATTGCACGTTTTGTGCAATTTCTTCTTTTGTTACTATGTTTTCAAAAAGCCATCAGCTGCAATTCGAGGCGTCGGAAAGCGTCTATATGAGGGAAAGGGTTAAAGGAAAACTGTTTGTTTGCAGATGCTTAATGCTTGTTATGCATGGAGGAGATGGAGGAGATGTTTGTTCCTCAATTGTCCGTGAACATAGAGACTGTGTTACACACTTAATTCTTGTTGGAAGGTGATTATTATGTAATAATCTTCTTCATATGCGTTTGTACCGTGACCCCTATAATCAAATATGACATTATAACAATTATTTTGTAAAACAGGTTTAAAATTATAGCAGAATATTTTCATTCTTCCAATTGGATGTAAAAGGTAAATCAGAGGTCCAGATAAGGATGGTGTATTCAGCTCTTTTTCCCACAATTTCTCTCTTATTATTAAAGCAAACCCTATTTTGTGGGTACTCAAAAGAATGAGACGATTCTTTTGAGTACCCACAACATAGGGTTAGAGGGTCAAATAAGGACTTTAGAACATGCAAAACGCCCCTTATCTCTAGAGCTCTGGTAAATTGTTTGTTTGCACTTACTTAATTCTTGTACAGGAGAATTTATAAAACTCTTCAAATTGGATGAAAAAAGAAACTTGTTTGCATCTGCTAATTTTTGTTTTTGAAAAAAAAAGAGTTTTGAACAGAGTGTATTTGTTTCTTCAATTTTGAGATGAAAAAAAAAGAAACAGTTTGTTTGCACTTGCTAAATACACCGCGACAACCGAGATGAAAAATCAATTTTAGCGAGCGCTGATGCGTGGTCGGTGAAATGTGTGCGAGTAACAAGTGATACATGTTTTATAAAGGTATATACTTCGGGGACATTTAATGACGGCTGCTTTTGCGACCACGCTGTTTACCTTATACAGTATGTTAACCCTTTTCCGAATACAGTAATTGTGAAGTGGACAACTTCGAAAACATATTGGCAAAAGCATGAAAAATCTCCATTTTAGACTGTTTTTAATTATTCGATAGAGTTGAAAACATTGTGACGAAAGGGGAAATTGCTTATTACTCCTTTTTCCACAATGATTTTTTCTAAAGTTGTAGAAAAGGGTTTAAAGGTCGACTGCTTTTAAATACGAAAAAGGGTTTTATATTCTTGAAAAAGTGGAAGTATACTTTTTGCACTATAATGGTTGAAAGGGAAAGTGCTAGTGTTGTAGGTTCGCTGCTAATGTCTTCCATAATTTAGTCTGGACCAGGGAAAGGGTTCGCACTTTCCCACATTGAGACAGTTTCTGAAGCCTCTGCAGCAGAATGACTCGAAAATATTGTGGCAAAAGGAGAAATTGTTAATAATTTCTCATAATGAGCAATTTTTCCTCTTGCCAAAAACATTTTAATCCTTATATATTTAATAACCGGACTTTGATTTACATTTTTCATCTTTTTGCCTTGATTTGTTCAAAGTTGTCTTCTTCAGATTTGCTGTAATATTTCGGGAAAGGGTTTAAAACAAACCTTGAAATAGTTCCAGAGCAGGATCAGAAAGCATATCCATGAAGTCTGAACAAGTTTTGAAGCTAGAACAAATCTGCAGCACAGATGACTTTGATAACACATAGGACAAACTGTGACATATCTCTGTTTAATGAATTTAGGTTGAGTGGAAGACAGTGTGGGAAAAGGTGCAATTGCTCTATATAAATTGTCTGCCGCTAATGCATCAAAGTGTGTCTGCATGTGGTTAACCCTTTCCCTCATATAGATGCCTTCTGACACCCCTGCAGGAGATGGTTTTTTGAAAACATAGTGACAAAAGAAGAAATTGCTCAAAACTAGCAATTTCACTTTTGCCACAATGTTTTCCACTTTTAGTCATAGGTAAACCATTATTTTTTTGACAAAATATGTTCAAAGTCGTCTGCTGCAGAATTGTTGTATGAGGGAATATCTTTTATGATGTGACATGGATTGATCCATTTAGATAGATGGATCGGTCCATGACGTAAATTCAACAGGTAGATAGATAAGGGTTTTAAAATTGAGATGTGTGATTGCTGTAGCCATTTCTAACGCCATAAAAAAGGGAAGTCTCGTGATTTTTATCGGCAAAATGGATTTGGGTGAAACGAGAAAATAGTCATGGATCAATTCACATAAGGATGTAGGCTTTTTAGTGGAGCCAGTCAAGTGGTGAAGCAATTTCTGATGATGGTTGTACGAGAATCATGAAATTGTACAAATTTAGTTTTAACTGTGTGATTTGGATGATTGGGAAAAACAATATAAAAGCTTTTAACCCTTTCCTCTAAGTAAATAGATTTCAAAAACATTCTGGAAAAAGAAGAAACTGCTCAAATTGAGCCAATTTTCTTCTTTGCCATAATGTTTTCATCTCTATTCAATATAATTAAAAATTTATTTCTTAAAATGTTTCCATAATTTTTATCAGGTGTGCATGTTGACTGCTGCAGATTTGTCGTATGAGGAATAGAGTTGAGTGAAATTGAACGCAACAATTATGACGACGAAGTTAGAAAAGTGGTTCAGCATGGTCGACCTGGAGCTTTCTGTTAACTGATCATGCGGAAAGATTGTAGTTTGTCAGTTTACGATACTTATGTATATTTGATGTAGAAACGGGAGTTCGACGGAAATGGGCAGGTTGTAAAAAGCTGCCGAGTGCTTCGATATAAAGTGGCTGACGTGGAATTTTTACCGGAACATTCTTGTTCTTTTGTTTTAAACGGAGACGGTTCGTTTGTTGTCAAGCAGAGTTGTTTTTTTCATCTTGGTGATTGTTACAGTATAGTGCACCCATCTCTGTGAATTGTGTTCATCTACGTAGTGAGAGAAGTAAAAGTTATAAATTTATCTTCGGAAAAAAACAACAAATGCAATGCGTTCAAAGCTTTCGGAACGATAATTCATGATAACTATGGATTTAATTCAATTTTTTTTTATTTTTAAAGCAAAACAATAATTGTCCATCTGGGAAAAATCATAATTTTAATGAATTTTAATGTTAATTAATTAACGCATATATTAAGCTCTAACATCTTTATATTACGTATTGATTATTCTGGATATCAATATAGTTGTAAAATGAGCTATTTTTATTGCCAGTTAACATTTCAATCGTTATGTCTTTTTGGCACATTTTTGAATTTTTAACCCTTTCCCACCTGCAGACGCATTTTAACGCAATAGCAGCAGACGACTTTCATGATGAGCAATTTCACCTTTGGCCACAATGTTTTCCACTTTAAGTCATAGGTTATCCATTCAATTATAGAAGTTTTCCATTTTTTGACAAAATATGTTCAAAGTTGTCTGCTGCAGAATTGTCGTATGAGGGAAAAGGTTAATCTGCATAAGATAATTATAAAGTGAACAATACAGCTATACATTTTATATTGATTATCTAATATGCTGATAGTGAAGGGAGAGTGAGAGAGAAAAGAAAGGAGAGGATAGGGAGAGAAGAAGAATGAGGTGGAGGAGGATTATAGACAGAGAGAGGGAATAGAGAGACAGAGAGAGAGAGAGAGAGAGCTAGAGAGAGAGAGAGAGAGGAGAGAACAGAGAGAGTGAGAGAGAGAGAGAGAGAGAGCGAGAGAGAGAGAGAGAGAGAGAGAGAGGGAATAGAGAGACAGAGAGAGTGAGAGAGAGAGAGAGAGAGAGAGAGAGAGAGAGAGAGAGAGAGAGAGAGAGAGAGAGAGAGAGAGAACAGAGAGAGTGAGAGAGAGAAGAGAGACAGAGAGAGTGAGATACAGAGTGAGTGAGAGAGAGAAGAGAGAACAGAGAGAGTGAGAGGGAATAGAGAGACAGAGAGAGTGAGAGACAGAGTGAGTGAGAGAGAGAACAGAGAACAGAGAGAGTGAGAGAGAGAAGAGAAACAGAGAGAGTGAGAGACAGAGTGAGTGAGAGAGAGAAGAGAGAACAGAGAGAGTGAGAGAGAGCAAGAGTATGAGAGGGAAAAGAGAGACAGAGAGAGTGAGAGAGAGAAGAGAGACAGAGAGAGCGAGAGTATGAGAGGGAATAGAGACAGAGAGAGTGAGAGAGGGAATAGAGAGACAGAGAGAGTGAGAGAGAAAGGGAGACAGAGAGAGTGAGAGAGAGCGAGAGTATGAGAGGGAATAGAGAGACGGAGAGAGTGAGAGAGGGAATAGAGACAGAGAGAGTGAGAGAGAGACAGAGAGAGTGAGAGAGAAAGAGAGAGAGAGAGAAAGAGAGAGAAAGAGAGAGAGAGAGAGTGAGTATGAGAGGGACTATATACAGAGAGAGTGAGAGAGAGAGTAAGCCAAATAAGCCGGAGAATCCCGGCTCGGCCAACTTTCTTTCCAACGTTTGACAAAAGTCATAATACGACATGTGTCATTCGTCTTCCACCAATGAGTTTATTCTATGTGGAAAAGCAGCCAGTTGCTTTGGAAGATTGTTTGTGTGGAGTGGTGTGAGAAAATCAGGAAACACGGCATGAGTAGGTGAACTGGCCACCGTGATATGACTGAGAAATTGTTAAAAACGGCGTTAAACCCCAATCAATCAATCAAATAAGCGGGAAACTCTGGAGAACTGAAATTTTGTTGAAAGCTGCGCAAAATCAATTCAGAGAAAACGTGTACACATTGAAATATGGTCTATATACAGTCTGCACAGTTGATTTTCCAGAAACAATTCTTGTTATATTGACTAACAGTTCAAAGAACAATGAATATTTAATAAGTTTGAAGATTTAAACACAGTGGGACGCAGTGCTTCAGAATTCAGGTCTCAAGTAACTATCCCAGGCTCTTAACCCTTTTCCCACAAACAGCAAATCTGCAGCAGACGACTTTGAAAATTTGGACCGATCCATCTATCTATATATGGATCAATCCATTTCACATCATTAAAACATGGAAAATCTCTATAATTGTAGGTATATTGAGAAATTGCTTGTTTTAAGCAATTTCTCATTTTGTCACTTTGTTTTTAGAAGTCGTCTGCAGCAGATGCGTCAGAATGCGTCTATATGAGGGAAAGGGTTAACACTTTTCCCACATACAGCAAATCTCATGTAGATTATTTTGTAAACATCTAGGCATATATGGGAAATCAATTGTGATGGTTAAATAATTGAATAAAGTTGAAACAATGTGACATAAGGAGAAATTGCACATTATGAGCAATTTCTCCTTTATGTCACAAAGTTTTCATTATAATAGCCGTCTGCTGCAGACGGAAAGTGTACATTTAGAAATGGTCTCTCCTTATTTGGACATTTGGTTATGTACATTAATGGTTCAATGGAATGTTCATGCAATTATGAAAATAAAGCAGACAATTTGAAATTATCGAGACAAAAATTTGGTAAAAATTTCTTTTACCCTTTCCTACCAGCAGACGCATTCTGAAGCATCTGTAGCAAAGGACTTTTGAAAAAATAATGTTGCAAAAGGAGAAAATGAACATTGTCTCCTTTTGTCACAAAGATTTTAAGGTAACATTTAAACTGCAATGTGCATCAAATGTGTCTGCACTTTGGAAGTCAACCCTTTCCCACTTACAACAAAATCTGTAGCAGACGACTTTGAAAACATAGTAACAAAAGCCTGTAAAATATGGCAGCATAAAAGATAGCTTAATTATTAAATAAAGTTGAAAACATTTTGGCCAAAGGAGAATCTTGCTCATCATGAGCAATTTCACCTTTGGCCACAATGTTTTCAAAATGCGTCTGCTGCTATCGCGTCAAAATGCGTCTGCAGGTGGGAAAAGGTTATAATAGGGAAATGCTGCATGTTTCTGTACTGTACTATAGAGTATAGATTTTCAGATTTTCTAAAATTCCGAGAAACAATTCCCAAACGCCTATTTCAGCTACAATGTATCTTTGACAGAGGACCACAGTTGACACGGAATTTCAACCCTTTTTCAACCCTAAGTGTGATGCTTTTAAACCGCAGACAGCTTTTGAAAACATTGTGTGGAAAAAACGGAAATTCATCAGAATTTGAAATGATTTCATTTCTACTTTTGCCACAATGTTTACAACTCTAGTTAATATTTTTGAAAACTATTATTTTTGCAATCATTTTTGTAAATATGTTTTCAAAGTCGTCGGCTGCAGATTTGATGTATGTGGGAAAGGGTTAAGCTTTTTTTTACATACAACAAGTTGCAGCAGACAACTTTCAAATTTAAGGCATATATATATTTACAAATGAAAGCTTAACCCTTTCCCTCTTACGGCAATTCTGCAGCAGACGACTTTGTATTTTGTCAAAAAATAGAAAATCTCCATAATTGAATGGATAACCTATGACAAAAAGTGGAAAACATTGTGGCAAGAGGAGAAATTGCACGTTTTCGAAAAGCTGTCTGCTGCAGAGGCGTCAAAAAGCGTCTATATGAGGGAAAGGGTTAATAAATGAATAGAGTGCAAAACATTGTGACTAAAGTAGAATATGCTCATTATGAGCAGTATCACCTTTTGCCACATTGCTTTCAAAAGCTGTCTGCTGCATTTGTGTCAATATGCATGTGGGAAAGGTTTTGAATTAAGGGTTATAGAGTCCTAGTTGTCAAACAGTTAGAAATTTCCTGTCTTTCGGCGGCAGACGACTTTGAAAACGTACCCGAAAACTCCCTTTAATGAAAGTGTAACAATCATGTGACAAAAAAAGAAATTGCTCATTTTGAACATTCTTCTTTTGTCACTTATATAAGTTTTCAAAAGTTGTCTGCTGTCATCAGAAAGCATCTTTATGAGGAAATAGGTTAAAATTAAGAAATTTTTTGAGACCAGAGTTCAATTCCCAATTTAGTCATATCAATTTGACTTCAGGCATTGTATGAGTAACTGTGTCTCACTCTGTAATGCCTATTGAGCTCCCATAGTGTCGGATTTAGTAAGAAGATTCATGAGAGAAATTATATTTTGGGTACTTCCACTCACTGACTTAGACGTATCTACAATTTTGAATAACAGTGAATCTTTCGATAGGAGTTATGAATGTCCATTTTGTCTCTGAAACCGTTTCCCGGTTGCAGACACATTTTTTTATGCATCTACAACATCTTCAATCATTCATTATGCTTTTATGTAGTGAGATTCTCCATTTTTTTTGCAAAGATCTTTGCAAAGTCATCGGCTGCACTTTTGTTGTATATGGAAAAGGGTTAAAGACGTTGAAAATACCATATAGGGTTAATGTAGGATTGTAACAATTTGCAAACCTTGTCTCTCGTGTTTCGGAACACCTGCTAGTGTGGTACATACAGGAAATGATAGCGAACATCAGAAGGGGAGAGATGGCAAGACACTGATAATAGCATCGATCTCCTATAATAGATGATAAAACAAATCAATCAGATATCTCATGCCATCACATCGCTGTCAGAGACAAAAATGGACATCCGTGTTTCTCGTCACCCTTTCTTCGGCAGTTTTCAATTTTTATTCAATAAGTAAAGTTTCATTTATAGATGTTTTTCCTGCGTTCAACTATATCTTTTCAACATTGTCTGGTGTAGATTTTTGCTGTATGTAGGAAAGGGTAAAGGATCAAGATATGTTTAGCTGTTTTTGGTTCCTTCATGCTCTTGCTTACAAAATTCCGGCAGGTGTTCTTCGAGTTTTTCATGAATGTTTGTCGTGTTTACTATCTCAGTATTTCCATTTGCTGTTTTTGTCTCCGCGAAATTGCTGAAATGACGTAAAAACTCGATCCATCAAACCATCTTGATTTCAACTGAATTTGAGTATTCCAGGGCTTTTAATTGTGAACACTGAGATCAACATGATTGAAATTCTACCAAAGATCTTAAAAATGAGGTCTGTAGCACATTGATGACAGGAGCATCATTAGAATCACACTTATCATAGGAATTACCTACTTGCATGCTATGGCCTAATTGGCAGTTTTTGTCCCGGGGAAAACCCCCACCCTATAATTTATCCTATTTTCAATAATGATTGTAGACAGTGATTTGATTTATGTATCGACTTAACTGGACTTTAAACTGCCCAGTCAGCTGACGGAGTGGGACTGTTGACCTTATAATTCTGTTATTGACTTTTCCTGGCACAGAAAATCATGCAAGCAGGCAATTGAAATGATTCCAACTCTCTCAGCATCAAAACATTATGCTTAAGATAAAAAGGTTGAATTTCATGGTCATATAATATTTCAGTACCCAATTGTGGGTACTCAAGATAATATGGTTGGTCTATACAGTAAAACATATGCAGTTTCAGTCTGGTTGACATCTATGTAGCTAAATGAAGGACGCCTAGTAATTATCTGGCATCTTGTCTTCCCGTGATTTATCGTAGGCCATGTCAGGGAATATAGCTGAAGGTAGAAATATGGCTGCATGCTTCTAAAAGATGGACTGTCACATACCCTTAACTTGTCTTTTCACACCCTTGTCGTCGTCTGTTAAGCCGCGTCTTACGTCGTCACAAAACTTTAACCTTACCTCATAACTCAAGAACCAGTCAATATTTTCAAATGAATCTTGGTACACATGTCCCTAGGTATAATAGGCATGTCTATACCAAGTCACAACACTCTGGCTTTAATAATTATTCAGTAATGCCCCTTTTTCGACAAGCAGAAGAGCATTGGTGTTCGCTTGCGGCGCTCTTGTTTAGGTTTAACGGCCAAATAAGGATTTAAGATCACAAAACATGTACATATATAGCTCTTGTACAGCGTTCAGATCATTAACCCTTGTCCTAATACATTTTTTTAATGGGATTTTATATCTTCAACAATATTTTAGTTATATAACGGTGTTTCTTTAATTTGCCATATATAGACGCTTTCTGGCGCCTCTGCAGCAGACAACTTTTGAAATCATAATGTGGCAAAAAAGAAATTGCACATAATGATCTTTTCAATGATGATACTACATATACTTTATAGTGATTTTCTATATTTTAGACTTGATCATTTCAAAGTCGTCTGCTTCAGATTTATTGTATGTGGGAAAGGGTTTATTACCTGAGTACTATATACCGTTATTATCATAATCCTGACACCGATGCAATTTGTGTCTTAATGCTTTACCTGCAACCCTGAGTGCCAAAGACGGAAGCCATTCCTAACCTTTCATAATGTCTTTTGCATGACCTGACCATTTTAACCCTTTCCCTCATACGACAATTCTGCAGCAGACGACTTTGAACGTATTTTGTCAAAACATAGAAAATCTCCATAATTGAATGGATAACCTATGACGAAAAGTGGAAAACATTGTGGCAAAAGGAGAAATTGCACGTTCTGTGCAATTTCTTCTTTTGTCACTATGTTTTCAAAAAACCGTCTGCTGCAGAGGCGTCAGAAAGCGTCTATATGAGGGAAAGGGTTGATACCCCTAATCTCCCACAACAACATTAGGATGAATCTACCATTTTCTAAGTCTGACCTGTGCAGGAATCTGCCATGGTTGAGTGGTTAGCGTCGGGGATTTGAAACCGGGCGTCCACATACATTTTCTAGCCTAGTACAGTGGTTCATTTACCCATGCAGGGATCATGAATAAGTGAAATGTCGCCGTGATATAACTGAAATAATGTTGAGTGCGGCGTAAATTTTAACCCCCAATAAAAACTTGATCAGAGGGGAAATCCTGTTCTCCCATCAGGCTTTTGATAACTCTTTCACACTGTTGACACTTTTACAGCAGGTATTGTGATGAAAATGAGAGTAAATTATACCGCCATCCCGAATAAAAATTATTAATTCATATTACAGACATGCAGAACAATAAAACAATGATTGCAGATTTTTTAAAATTCTAATAGTAACACTGTAGAAGGTATTGTGTTGAAAATGACATTATATATAATATATTACCATTCAAACGAAATTATTCATTTAAATAGGGCAGCCAGGACAATACATAATGATCAAACAATTCTGGAAATACCATTATGTGAACCCCTTGCGGAATGCAGACATGTTTTCAATCATTTGCAGCAGTCAACTTTTGAAAACATTGTGGAAAAAGGAGAAACTACAATTATCACAATATGTTAACCTATATTTAATAATTTATTATGCAAATGTAGAGATTTTGCTGCAGATTTGTTGTATGTGGGAAAGGTTTAACCCTTTCCCTCATACAACAATTCTGCAGCAGACGACTTTAAACATATTTTGTCAACAAATAGAAAATCTCTATAATTGAACGGATAACCTATGACAAAAAGTGGAAAACATTGTGTCAAAAGGAGAAATTGCTCGTTTTGAGCAATTTCTTCTTTTGTCACTATAATGTTTTCAAAAAGCTGTCTGCTGCAGAGGCGTCAGAAAGCGTCTATATGAGGGAAAGGGTTAATAGCTAAAACCAACTAACTAGAGAACTGTTTTGATCACTGTTATTGGCCACAGACAAAAACGACCTTATGGGCTGGTCAATTTAAGTGTTACATTAACTAATACATTTTCTGCTCTAATAATGTATTTCTTATCAGGATTCCAGAGTGCTTTTCTTGGGAATTTCAAATGCCAACAAAATCTTAACCTTTATAATTATACAGCTTAATTTACCTGATACTGAAATAACTCCATGGATTTGGAACCGCAATTTAACCCTTTTTCCACTTGCAAAAGCATCTGCAGCAGACAACTTTTGAAAACATTGTGTTAAAAATAGAAATTGTTCCTTATGAGTAATTTCTTCTTTCATCACAGTGTTTTCACTTGTAATTTATAGAGATTTTCCACTGTAAATGTTGCCTAGATGTATTCAAAGTCATCTGCTGCAGGTTTTTTTCGATATGGAAAATGGAAAGGGTTAACCTTAAGTTCCCACAACACAGAGCGGATATCCCTATCTCACATACAACACATCAGCAGCAGACGACTTTGAAAACACTGAGGCAAAAATTATTGAAAAACGCTATAATTTTCTTTTTTAAATTATTAAACATTCGGCAAAAGGAGAAATTGCTCGTAATGAGCAATTCCTCCTTTTGCCACAGTGTTTTCTAAAGTTGTCTGCTGCAAAGTGTCAGAAAGCTGTTACATGTGGGAAAGGGTAAAACATGAAATAATAATGGAGATATTATAGAGGGATGTCAGTTTTCAGTGTGGGTTCAATCCTCCGCCGAGTCAATTTCAAAAGACTTTAACCCTTTCCCTCATATAGACGCTTTCGGGCGCCTCTGCAGCAGACAGCTTTTTGAAAACATAGTGACAAAAGAAGAAATTGCACAAAACGTGCAATTTCTCCTTTTGCCACAATGTTTTCCACTTTTAGTCATAGGTATCCATTCAATTATGGAGAATTTCTATGTTTTGACAAGATACGTTCAAAGTCATCTGCTGCAGAATTGATGTATGAGGGAAAGGGTTAAAACAGGAACATATATAGCAATGACTTAACCTCCTTTGCACTCAGGATTGTGAGGTTGGCGTTTAATAATAACTCAGGCTAGCTCGCACTCAGGATTGTGAGGTTGGCGTTATGACTGACTATAGCTGGAGTCAGTGGTAGTGGTAACTTACGCAGGACGGTTTTGATCCCCCACCAAGTGATGACTCTCAGGATTGTGAGGTTTTACTGTTACAATTGGTACTGGTAACCTATCCAGGAAACACTGTGATATAACTGGGTAAAAATGTTGAAAGTGGCATAAAACAGCATGCATACAAATAATCAAACAAACCTTCAACATAGGGTTTAATCAAGTAAATAAAGGAGATATTGTTGATAGATATTGAAAGACCCATTTGCCCATCAATCCACTGTTTCTCCAGCCACCCCTGTGAATCCATGAAGCGACCAGAGAACCAAAGGGGTAGACAAAAGAATTTCAAATTGTTCTGCTCTAAGCATATAGAAGGCTTTTTAACACAGAAAACTTTCTAAACAGTCTTTAATAATTAATGATGAACTTAAAATTTGATAATCAATAATATTATAGATTGCAAGAGTGTGTTGTTGTAAAGTTATTTCTATATGAAAGTGTGGGATATTTTTATTGGCTACCTGAATCAGATATTAATTATTTTAATCTTGAAGTATTTTGTTCATTTGTCTACGTTGTTACGATATGTTGCTATTTTTCTTATTTTTTTATTTTCTGGATGGTTTTTTTAACCAGTTTACTTTTTACCTGATATCCTGATATTATAGTGTGTTCGTTAAGAGATAATTGCTTTACACTCACCCGAAGTAAGCAATGTAACATTTGATAATTTTGTAGAACTTTCTTTTTTGTTACAGAGTCTTGTTTAAAAGTATCGTTTTGATAAAAGTTTTAATTGTTGTCGGAAATAGAGAAAATTGTCCTTTTCAGCAATTTCTTTTTCCCGCAACAATGATGTCAGAATTTCTCTCTTAGAAAGCTGTTAACCCTTTCCCAAGTGTAAACATTTCCGGATGCTTTTGAGAAGATTGTTGCAAAAGAATTAACATCCAAGCAAAAATATGCAAAATTTCAATTGACCATAGAATAATACTTTAAAATAAAATTGAAAACATTGTGGCAAAAAGGAGAAATTGCTCATCATGAGCAATTTCTCCTTTAGTCGCGGTGTTTTCAACTCTTTTGGATACTTATACTTTCATTTTAAGATTTTTTCCATATTGTTTATCAATTAAGTCGTCTGTTGCAGATGGAATCCGCTGTGGTCGAGTGGTTAGCGTCGGGGATTTCGAAACCGGGTGTCCCGGGTTCGATCCCCAGTCGCGGCAATTCGGTCATGGTGGAGTGCCTTTGGGCAAGGCACATTTTCTAGCCTAGTACTGGTTTGTTCACCCAGGGATCATGAATCATTAAATTTAAATGCGCGCTAAATGACCTTAGCTGTCGATGCGCCGTAAAACATTCTGTTGCAGATTAGTTGTGAGCGGAGTGAGAAAGGAAAGGGTTAAAAGATGGATGTATCAGGGGGATGGGTTTAATTTGAAAGAAACATCGAGTAATAGTTATATAGCTGTATCGATCACTTGAATAATTATTTTTTATAAGATTGGCAAATTCTTTGACTTTTAATAATGTTGTTAAAACTCATAACTTTGATATTTTTCCGAAGAAACTAATTGAATTGCTTCAATTAATTAACCCTTTTCCCTCATATAGACGCTTTCTGACGCCTCTGCAGCAGACGGCTTTTTGAAAACATAGTGACGAAAGAAGAAATTGCACAAAACGTGCAATTTCTCCTTTTGCCACAATGTTTTCCACTTTCTGTCATGGGTTATCCATTCAATTATGGAGATTTTCTATGTTTTGACAAAATATGTTCAAAGTCGTCTGCTGCAGAATTGCCGTATGAGGGAAAGGCGTTAATGGAATTACTCTACATGAATCCATCATTTTGAGAATGTTCTATTTCCATCCATTTCTTCGGTCAAAGTAATCCGACTTCAGTTCTGAGAATCTTAAACATTGCCATGTGGGTAACTGAGGGTTCTTTAACCCTTTTCCTGTCACTTACAGATGTGTATTGAAGCATCTTCAGCAGATGAATTTTTGAAAACATTGTGGCAAAAGGAGAAATTGCTCATGATGATAGGAGGATAGCATATTATGACTGATTCATCGGTGTCGGGAGGAACTTACATAGCAGTTACAAGTACTGGTATAACCCTTTCCCTCATATAGACGCTTTCTGACGCCTCTGCAGCAGACATCTTTTTAAAAACATAGTGACAAAAGAAGAAATTGCACAAAACGTGCAATTTCTCCTTTTGACACAATGTTTTCCACTTTTAGTCATAGGTTATCCATTCAATTATGGAGATTATCTATGTTTTGACAAAATACGTTCAAAGTCGTCTGCTGCAGAATTGTCGTATGAGGGAAAGGGTTAATACACCCAGGAATGTTGTGATATAACTGAAATACTGTTGAAAGTGGCATAACATACCAAACATTAACCTGTGTCTGTTTATTTATATAAGTAGATATATATAATGACCTTTGTCTTCACAGATAGTCATTAAAAAACTAGTCTAAAAAAGACTTTTAAAGCAATTAATCAAAAAAAAAGAAGAACTACGTAACTTGTATACCAACGAAGAAACATATCAAGAAATAAACTAGAGAATATTTGAAAAATAGCCGCCATATTTACTTTTTACACAACGAAGACAGAGAAAAGTGGCAATAACTGTTAATCAAAAAGTGCACTGTGTCACCTTATAATACGAAGTGCCAATAATCTCAATATCAAGTCGTTGTAACAAAAGTGTTTTTTATATAATCTGTGATATATTGAAGAACAAATCATCATGAGTTATTCACCAAATTCTGATCATTCGGTGGACAATCTGGCTAACGCTGTGGTCTACAGTTTGCAGGTAAGATTGTAGACTAAAAGTCACAACATTTTCCGGTTAACACTTTTACAAAAACAGATCTGCTTTATGACTCCTGATTCAGACGACTTTTGAAAAGATTGTGGCAAAAGGAGAAATGCTCATAATGGGCATATTACACCATTTGCCAAAATGTTTCCAACTCTTTTGTATTAATTAAACTTTCATTTATGGTGATTCTCCATAGTTTTGCTTAGATGCTTTCATAGTTCAGGTCCTCAGCTGCAGATTTGTTGTATATGGGGGAGTGGGTTTACATGTTTCCCACAAACAGCAAATCGACAGCAGCCGACATTGAAAACACCTAGGCAAAAATATTGCCACTCTCTACCAATAATTCACATAATTATTGAAAACATTGTGACAATAATTGGAGAAATTGCTCATCAATTTGTGTACAGTCAAGTTAATTAAACCCTTTCCCTCATACGACAATTCTGCAGCAGACGACTTTGAACATATTTTGTCAAAATATAGAAAATCTCTATAATTGAATGGATAACCTAGCTATGACTTAAAGTGGAAAACATTGTGTTAAAAGGAGAAATTACTCGTTTTGAGCAATTTCTTCTTTTGTCACTATGTTTCCATAAAGCCGTCGCAGCTGCAGAGGCGTCGGAAAGCGTCTATATGAGGGAAAGGGTTAAATTGTCAACAGAGCTCTAGATAAGGTGCGTTTTTCATGTTCTAAAATCCTTATTTGACATTCAAACCTCAGTGAGATGATTCTTTTGAGTTACCCACAACATACGGTTCACTTTGATAACTATTAAGAGAGAAATTGTGGGAAAAAGAGCTGAGTGTAACCCCTCCTTATCTGGACCTCTGGTCAATATGCGTCTATAAATGGAAAAGGACTTCTAAGAATCCTTTCTCTTATAACATTATTTCTGTAATTGTACTTAGAAGACTTTAACGCCCTCCCGCATATGACCAAAATTTTTGACCTTGCAACCTTGACCTTTGACCTAGATGTTGCCATTCTCGAAAAAAACATTAACCTTGACCACTACTTTTGAACCATAACAGGTACGGCTACCATATTTCACATGTTTATTCCTTGTGACATGACCTTTCTGTCAGTACCAAATTATTTGACCTTGCGACCTTGACCTTTGTCCTAGATGTTGCCATTCTCGAAAAAAAAAATAACCTTGACCACTTCTTTTGAACCATAACAGGTACGGCTACCATATTTCACATGTGTATTCCTTGTGACATGACCTTTCTGTCAGTACCAACATTTTTGACCTTGCGACCTTGACCTTTGACCTAGATGTTGCCATTCCGGGGCATCAGTGTTTCACAAACACATCTTGTTTATCAAGTTTTAGTTTTTCAATCAAATTATTATTATATTGCGAATGATTGTCAATATGCAATATCACAAACTAAGGCAATATGTCTATAATCGTGCTCTACTCATTAAAACTTTAGATCTATTTTTCATTTCTGCATATCTATCTATACATAAAATCAGTTGATCACCACAAAAATGTTTCAATTATTTTTCAAATGGTTTTGACACTTATGTTGAAAAGATGGCAGATATATGCATTTACTTTGCATTACGTAAACGTTTTCTTATTTTAAATTGCTTTTAAATTAAGCGTTTATATTATGTATATATATAGACCAGAAACTTTAAAAAGTTATTATTAAATAGAGTTGAAAACATACCAGTGCTAAACAGATAAATTGCTGCTAATACATGTAATTTCTCCTTTTACCATAATTATTTCAAAAAATAGCCTACTGCAGATGCATAAAAATGCGTCTGCATGTGGGAAAGGGCTGAAACAGGATCAAACTCATTGCTGAGCAACACTCCAGTTGACTCATTGTGAAAATCTGAGAGAAAATTTGAAAACTTTTCCTGGAGGGAAATTCAATCACTAGGATGATCTTTGGTCTTTGATGTTGAAATCCCAATGGAACGATCATTGTAATGAGATGCTACCAGGATGAGCTTTTGCAGCAAGTGTGGAATTTTAACCCTTTGCCTGCAGCAGACGCCCTTTGAAAACATAATAGTGCGCCATTTTCCCATTTGCCACAATATTTTCAATTAGATCCAATAATTGCCTTGTCATTTATTGAGATTTCCCGATTTTTTTTTTTAAAAATGATGAAAGTTTTAATAATTACATGATTATGTGAAAACATTTTTAATTTACATACACTATTTCATGCACCAGTTCATAAAGAACTAATTTTTTGATAATTTTGATAACATTTTCTTGCGTGTAAAAAAGTTACTTTTTAAAATAATATGTTTATATAATAATACAAGCTTTTTTGAAGTAGTTGATGAATAGATTTACTACCCATTTTCCCACATAAAAAAAAAACTGCAGCAGAGGACTTTGAGAACGATATCTGGTCAAAAACATGGTAAATTAAATTGCTAATTATATGAGTGTTTGATTAATGAACCCAGTACAAAGTTGTCTGCTGCAAATGTGTCAGGATATAATCAGGTCTGCAAGTGGGAATGGTTTACAACATTTACATCTGCAGCAGACGATTTTGAAAACATCCAAGTCAACATTATGGGCATTAAACTTTCATTAACCCTTTCCCTCATATAGACGCTTTCTGACGCCTCAGCAGCAGACAGCTTTTTGAAAACATAGTGACAAAAGAAGAAGTTGCACAAAACGTGCAATTTCTCCTTTTGCCACAATGCTTTCCATTTTTTGTCGTAGGTTATCCATTCAGTTATGGAGATTTTCTATGTTTTGACAAAATACGTTAAAAGTCGTCTGCTGCAGAATTGTCGTATGATGGAAAGGGTTAACCCATTCCCACCTTGAAGACACTTTCTGACACCTATGCAGCAGACAACTTTTGATACATTTTTGCAAGATGATCTCAGACATTGCTCAAGATGAGAAATTTCTTCTTTAGCCACATATGTTTTCAAGTTTTTCCATGATCCATTTATTAGTCGCCGGGCAGAAGCCCGCGACTTCTATTTTTAATAGCTTTTCGGAAATCACATGGGAGGGGGGATTATTATTAGAAAGAAAAAAATCTAGATGATTTGAACATATTACAATTGTTGTTGTTTACGAACACTAATAAATGACACATCTAAAATGAAATAAATATTCCGATTTTTTAATGTTTGCAGTTTTTTTTATTTCACTCGCATTTAAGTTTTTTGTCTTATTTACGAAGACAAAAGTGGTCCCTTCAAGACGTGAACCAACACCCCCTAATGCAGATTCTTATGTGTCATCATTGAGGTCAATTTCGGATTCTCCTTTTAATAGCAATTTTAACTTACTAAATGTTGTTTTCATGTTCAAAGAGATGTCTTGATTTGTGTAGAATTAATTTAATAATGTTAATCCATGAATATCTAAAGTAGGAACTGTTTCTAAGCTAAATATAGACCCTATTCTGTTGTGTAGTTTCGTGACCTTTAACATCGATTTTCGCGCATGCGCATTTCGATATGAAAAAGCGAGTGATATTATTTTATTTTAGACAAGTACAAGACGAATGTTTGACGCAAAGCGTCAAAGAGAAGCCGCAATATTTCGTTGTACATGCAGAAATAAGAAAAAAAGAACATTTTTAAATCCACAAACAATAGAACAATTTAAACTGTAGACGGTAATGCTGATATATTTCTCCTTTTGAAGACTTTTGTTTACTTCAAATTACCTCCCTTTAAAGCAATACCAGGATATTTACCTTGTGATTCGAATAAGATTGACAAACATTGAAATTATATGAATGAATACTATTATTTAAATAAGTAACAACAGCAAAATTAAATTTAAGCCAAGATAAATGCGTACACATTTCGTTAATTTTTTATAGATACCCTAATGTATAGGTATGAATATAAAATTTATAAGCAAATGTTTTCATTTCAACGTTCCTAATGTTTGAATAGACTAAGGAAAGTCAAGAATACATAAATAAATCAATGCAGTCTTTTCCGGCGACATTGATGCCTTGCATCAACTTTCTCTTGTTTATAATGATATTTCAATTTTTTAATTGGATGTTTTCAAAGTCGTCTGCTGTAGATTCCTTTGACGTGGATAAGCGTTAAATGAAAGAATGATTATTGTATAAAGTTGAAAACATGTTGGCAAAAGGAGAACATTAATTCATGTCTGCTGCCTATGCATCAGAATGCGTCTGCAAGTTGGAAAGGGTTTAAAATTATAGATATGGATGGTTGTTAAAGAAATAATTGGTTAACTCTTTTCTTATTTTCTCATTTCAGGTAAGAGAACAGACATTTATATTACTATGGCAACATTTGGTAAAGTGTTAATGTAAAAGTGGTCTAAAGGACCCTGTAGGGAAAAGTGTTAACATAACCACAGACAGAGAAGTATAATATTAAATGAATCTATATATCTAAAATAGTCAACATTTGATGTGCAAATCACTTGCAAACATCAAGGGAAAGCAATATTTATGTACGCAATGAAAACTTAAACTACATTTACCAACAACATAGACCAAGATCTGCGGTCTAATCTTGGTCTACATACTTGGCTACCGGTACTTATAAAACAATATCAAACCTGTGCTAAAGACCAGTGACTGACCTTTGCTTAGCAATTCCCTGTCTATAGCAACCACACTTTTAAATTTTCCAATTTACTCATTTTCCGCATAAATGACCCTGCAATTAAAGACCACCCCGGTCCACCCGTGAACAGAGACCATTACAGTTCTCCTGCCATGGGTGGTCTATAACCCTTTCCCTCATACGACAATTCCGCAGCAGACGACTTTGAACGTATTGTGTCAAAACATAGAAAATCTCCATAATTGAATGGATAACCTATTACAAAAAGTGGAAAACATTGTGGCAAAAGGAGAAATTGCACGTTTTGTGCAATTTCCTCTTTCGTCACTATGTTTTCAAAAAGCCGTCTGCTGCAGAGGTGTCAGAAAGCGTCTATATGAGGGAAAGGGTTAAACAAAGGTTGGTCTGTATTTAGCAAGGTAAAGTTCATGAATATGTTAAATCAGGGAAAGTGGCGATGAGGGTTACCTGATTTCAGCGGGTAAAGGGTTAATAAAAGGACATTATTTTATGCCTGTAACCATCCATGTGTGAGTTCAGTTTTGCTCTTTGTAAGTCGTGTCAACGCCGGAAAGGATTAGAAAAGGACTAGCAATTGGTTTATAGCGTTACAGCAGAGCCCCTTATGTCAACCAACATTAGCCCATTCATTATATGTATCTATCTCCCTAGTAACACAACCAAACCCTATGTTGTGGGTTAGCCAAAACTCATCTCAGTGAATCGGTTATTCTGAGTAACCAACAAAACATGTTGAAAAGCCTCTAAATAGGGACTTTAGATCATGAAATACACACCTGATACAGGGCTTCCACCCTAGTAATTCTAATTAACCCTTTCCCTCATACGAAAATTCTGCAGCAGAAGACTTAAAACATATTTTGTCAAAAAATAGAAAATCTCTATAATTGAATGGATAACCTATGACTAAAAGCGGAAAACATTTTGGCAAGAGGAGAAATTGCTCGTTTTGAGCAATTTCTTGTTTTGTCAACATGTTTTCAAAAAGCTGTCTGCTGCAGAGGTGTCAGAAAGCGTCTATATGAGGGAAAGGGTTAGATGTATTCATTTAATTAAAGAGATATTTCAAATTATTGTCAATCTTGTGTTAGTTGTCAATTGTCAAGCAGGTAATTTGTATTACACAGCCTCATAAAGATCATGAACCAAATTAACCCTTTCCCACTTGCAGACGCATTCCGACGCGTTTGCAGCAGCCGTCTTTTGAAAATATTGTGACAAAAGGAGAAATTTCTCATCATGAGCAATTTACCCTATTACCACAATGTTTTCAACTCTATTTTATAATTAAACTCTCATTTATGGAGATATTTCATATTTTTGTCAGTATGTTTTCGAAGCCGTCTGCTGCAGAATTATTGTATGTGGGAAATGTTAAGAGTTTTCTTCTATATTTGACTTATAGATAAAGCAATCTTCGGTATTCAGCTAGCAGCCAAATTTAGACTCTCCCCTGGGTGGCCGCTAAAGACAAGTTTGACTGTAATTTCAAGGTCTTCTGCCGGCAGATTTATTGTGTGTGGGACAGAGAGGGATATATAGCAGGAAGATCCGTAATTAACCTTGATATGTAGGAGCATTAGGCTGTTCAATAATGTCCAATAGAAAATCAATTATTGTTACTGTCCTACATGATCGGGGGACCCTATGTCTTTACCCTTTCCCACGTACATCAAATCTGAAGCAGACGACTTTGGAAACATCATTCTAGGCAAAAATAATGGAAAATCCCTAAAACTGAAAGTTTAAATTCTTTTGAAAAGAGAGAACACTTTAATATGAGCAATATCTCCTTTTTGCCACAATTTATTTCAAAAGTCGTCTGCTACAGTTGCATCAAAATGCATCTGCGGGCGGAAAAGGGTTAATTAACCAAGAAGTCCATTGGGTTTAAAAAGATCCTCCTTAACCCTTTCCCGCTCACAAACTATTTCTGGTCGTCTGCTGCAGATTTATTGTATGTGAGAATGGGTTAAACCTTCCCTCATATATTCGTTTTCTGACGCTTCTGCAGCAGACGGCTTTTTGAAAACATAGTGCCAAAAGAAGAAATTGTTCAGAACGAGCAATTTCTCCTTTTGCCACAATGTTTTCCACTTTTAGTCATAGGTTATCCATTCAATTATAGAGATTTTCTATTTTTTGACAAAATTATGTTCAAAGTCGTCTGCTGCAGAATTTTCGTATGAGGGAAAGGGTTGTTCAAAGTCGTCTGCTGCAGAATTGTTGTATGTGAGAAAGGGTTGATGTTACTTGTGCAGCAATGTAAAATTTAATTAGAAATGCGCATAGCTTGGCAAAATACATATTCTACCCTTTCCCACATAAAACGGACACGCGGCAGACGACGTTGAAAGCATTTAGGAAAAAAGATGGAAATTAATGCTATAAATGAAAGAACATGCAATTAATGAATAATAATTAGCAATTTTCTTCTTTTGCCATGGTGATGATGTTTTCAAAGGCCGTCTGCTGCAGAGGCGTGAAAAAGAGTCTGTATGTGGGAAAGGGTTAAAAACTGAAGTGGATTTCAGTGAAAAAACCCAAAGTATTGATAGATTGCATGCAATGGCCTAATTCAATATTAAAAAGTGGTTGCTATGGTAACCATTTGAGTTCAAGAACTAGATATTTCCTTTTTATAAAAGCTCAATCTACTTATCAGGCAGTTTTTGTCAGATATCAATGTTTCCTTTGGGGTATTATTTAGTCTGGGATGATACAACATGTTGCAGCATATGTCTCCTATATAAAAATGGCAGTAATGGGTTTCCCTCCTTGGTCTTTCTGGTGCTAAATAATAATACTACTAATAGTGTTAAAGACAAAAAGTGGAAAACATTGTGGCAAAAGGAGAAATTGCACGTTCTGTGCAATTTCTTCTTTTGTCACTATGTTTTCAAATAGCCGTCTGCTTTAACCCTTACCCACATACAACAGTTCTGCAGCAGAAGACTTTGCAATGATCTGGAAAAAATTCTGGAAAAATTCTTTAAATAAAATTATAGTTCTTGAATAAAGTTGAAAACCATGTGGCAAAAGAGCAATTTCTCTTTTTGTCACAATGCTTTCAAAAGTCGTCTGCTGGGGAGGCGTCAGAAAGCGTCTTAATGTGGGTAAGGTTTAAGGAGGCAACACAGTTGGGCATGGCCCGTCATCCCTGTGGGCCTCTGTTAAATGATAAATGATAAATGGACCAGTAGTGCTGGTTAAGTTTACCCAGGAAATGAAGTGATATAAGTAAACAAATGTTGAAATAACGTGAAACACCATACACTTAACACTTTCCCTCATACGGCAATTCTGCAGCAGACGACTTTGAACATATTTTGTCGAAAAATGGAGTATCTCCATAATTGAATGGATACCCTATGACTAAAAGTGGAAAACATTGTGGCAAATGGAGAAATTGCACGTTTTGTGCAATTTCTTCTTTTGTCACTATGTTTTCAAAAGGCCGTCTGCTGCAGAGGCGTCAGAAAGCGTCTATATGAGGGAAAGGGTTAATAAACAAACAAATCAAAAGGGGTCTAAATATAGGGAGTTCCTGTTTAATGAAGATTGAGACACCGGGCCAGACAAAAACCAGGAAATGGAGATTTTATGACACTGTGTCCGTTTTGTATTTCCTGTCTGTGGTCATTTGCTTGAAGTGGTAGTAATTCTAAGCTGCCCTTCTTGGTGCTCAGTCTGTCTGTCGGCTCACTCAGGGGTTAGCATAATACAACTGACTGGCTCAGGTGTCAGGATAAATGGACCTGTAGTACTCGTAACTTACACTAAGGAACTATGTCGTAATAACTGAAAATTTGTTGAAATCGGCATAAAACCCCAAACAATCAATCCTTAGTCCTGTACTCACTATATTTCTCAGAGACGCAAAATTAGGAAAGCTTGGAGTCTATGGGACTTATATAGTATTATCATAATTGAACAAGGTTATTATAAGTACAATTAATCCTTTCCCTCATAGACAATTCTGCAGCAGACGACTTTGAATGTATTTTGTCAAAACATAGAAAATCTCCATAATTTAATGGATAACCTATGACAAAAAGTGGAAAACATTGTGGCAAAAGGAGAAATTGCACCTTTTGTCACTATGTTTCCAAAAAGCCGTCTGCTGCAGAGGCGTCAGAAAGCGTCTATATGAGGGAAAGGGTTAAGAGATTCATTGTTGTTCATGTGGATGTCTCATACTCTGAAACTTGTAAAGATATTATATTCCACTTGGAGACCCATTTTGATGCATCTGAAGCCGATGATTTGAAAAATGTCTTGGCATAAATATGAAAACTCTTTGAATGAAAGTAAATATTATTGAAAAGGGTTGAAACATTGTGTGAAAATGGATATGTGATAGCTGACTTGATTAACTTATGACAAATATGCAGCAGAATGACTGAACACAATTTTGTCAAGTTAACATTAATCAAGGGAATGAACAAGGTAGAAAACATTGTGGCTGAAGCAGAAATTGCTCACAATGTTTTCAATATTTGTCCTCTGCAGAGGTGTCAAAAAGCGTAAAAACTAAAACGCAAACTAAAATACTAAACACTTCATTATATTGTGGTAATTTTTTCTGCTTCGTCGACTGTGAAGGATTCACTGGACCGAGACAGGGGCGGCCATTTACTAAATATGTGATTTTAAAAGTATATATATCAATAAAATTAATACACGATGTTTTTCTGCTTGAATAAACTTCCTTTTTGAGATTTCGTTAAACTCTCTTTCCCTCATAGAAATAATTCTGCAGCAGACATCCGGGAAAAAAATACAGAAAGTTTTTGTCAAGACAGAAGTGCAAATGTAATGGGACAAGGGGAATCTGATTATTTTCCTCCAATTGTTTTTTAAAAGTAATCTGTAGCAGACATGTCAAAATGCCTTGGTATGTGTGGGAAAAGATAAAGATGACTATATACCTCCATTTGCAATATCAAGCCTGTGAATTATCTGTTGATTTATAGCATTGCATTTATTTAATAACCCTTTCCCACCTACAATATATCTGCAGCAGACGACTTTGAAAGTATCTGGGGAAACACACAGAATAGCTCGATCTATAAATGTAGGTATAATTACTGAAAAGAGTTGTAACCATTGTGGCAAATGATTGATTGATTGATTGATTGGGGTTTAACGCCGTTTTCAACAATTTCTCAGTTATATCACGGCGGCCAGTTCACCTACTCATGCATTTCCTGGTTTTCTCACACCAGTACTCCACACAACAATCTTCCCAAGCAACTGGCTGCTTTTCCACATAGACTCTAAGCCCATTGGTGGAAGACGAATGACGCATGTCGCATTGACTTTTGTCAATCGTCGGAAAGAAAGCTGGCCGAGCCGGGATTCAAACTCACAACCCCTGGATTGACAGCCCATGTCGCTACCGACTGAGCTACAGGGGCTCGGCTATTGTGGCAAAAGGAGAAATTGCTCATTTCTACTTTTGTAATAATGTTTTCAAAAGTCGTCTGCTGCAGGGGCGTTGGAAAGAATCTATATGTGGGAAAGGGTTAAAAATGAAAAGTTTTCAACTTCAGATAAAAATTCTTGGTACAAGATGTAGTTTCTGCTGCAGGGGCGTTGGAAAGAATCTATATGTGGGAAAGGGTTAAAAATGAAAAGTTTTCAACTTCAGATAAAAATTCTTGGTACAAGATGTAGTTTCAAACTGTTTTACATGAAGAATCTTGTAACCGCCAACGAGTGGTATTAGTGTTGGGGTTTTGGAACTGGGCATCAGGGTTCGATCCCCATGCAGTCTTGGCAAAGTCACGGCAAAGTGCCCATGGGCAAGACTGTTTTCCTAGACTAGTACTGGTTTATTTACTCAGGGATCATGAATAAGTGAATTGTTGCCATGGTGTATAACTGAAATAATGTTGAAAATGGCATTAAAAACTCCAATAAGACAACAAAACTGTTTTCCATGAAGCCTACATAAAAAAAGCTGCAAATTTTGTGGCCTAGATGAGCCTTTTAAAACTTAATGATTGAATGTCCATTGTTTTTAATGAACTCTTTAAAACCGATTACGATATTACATCATTATCTTCTCACGGGAAGCTTGTCAATCATTTACACTTGTGAAGCTATCATCTTTTTATGAACATGACGATGGGGGGGGAGCTGCGATTAATTATCAAAAGAAATGAGTCTCCACTGGCTCTGTAGGCAAACCTGCACGCTAGATTATACATGTTTCTGTATTCTCATGTGAATGCGCAGCATATAACTTTGAAAAAACCTTGGCAAAAATATTAAAATATCTCTTAATTAATTATTAAAGGATAATTAGTGAATAAAATTGGGAACGTTTCGGCAAAAGGAGAAATTGCCAATGAGCAAATTCGCCTTTATTACACAATGTTTTATTTATAAACTCGTCTGCTGCAGATTCATCAAAATGTGTCTTTATGATTGAACGTGAGAATTTACATGTATTAATTCAGCAAAAAAGTTATGGAGGAAATATGAAATTAAATTTTGCAGATAGTGAGTGACATGACAGTTCCCAATGTAAAATGTCTGCAGTGGTTCGCTGGTGTTGACAGTGGTTCGCTGGTGTTGACAATGTTTGTGCATGATGTTAATCTGCTCCCACATTACATTACAACAAATCTGCCGCAACAGACTTTGAAAACATCTTGTTTAAAACGTTATGGAAAAAAATTCTGCAGACGGAAAGTATAATAATTGAAGAGACGTTGAACATGGCCAAAGGAGAAATTGCTCATTACGATCTTTTGTCACAATGGTTTCAAAATGTTGTCTGCTACAGAGGCACCAACATGTGTATGTATGTGGCATAGGGTTAATAGATATGGAATCATGGAATAATGATGACAAGTTACCTCCAGGATTGACAAAACTAACCCAGTCTCCCCGCTCTCAGAACCGTTTTGACCCATCTTCAGCAGAAGTTTAAAATTTGTCACATTACTTACATCTCCTATCAAATGATTACTGTTATTATTGTAACCTTCATTTATAAATAGAGAGATTTTGCATTTTTTGGCCGAGAATGATCCAATGTTGTCTGCTGTATTTGTGTTGTTTGTAATGTAGGCAAGGGCTTAGAGTATAGCCCGAATAGATAGATGTCTGTATACACCTTAACCCTTTCCCTCATACGACAATTCTGCAGCAGACGACTTAAAATATATTTTGTCAAAAAATAGAAAATCTCCATAATTGAATGGATAACCTATGACTAAAAGTGGAAAACATTGTGGCAAAAGGAGAAATTGCACGTTTTGTGCAATTTTCTTTTTTGTCACTATGTTTTCAAAAAGCTGTCTGCTGCAGAGGCGTAAGAAAGTGTCTATATGAGGGAAAGGGTTAAAGTGATACCAAAACTGAGCGGCCATTATGACCATAGTTGCATGGCCTTATGCTGCTCATAAATAATATGTAATGGTCTACCTTGATTAATTGAATTAAAATGATTTGATGAGGCGCAGAAAGTTAAACGACTGGCAGGAAAAAAAGAACTTTAGAGTACTGGAATGGCGTATCAGTCACCTTGCAGCAAGAAATTAAAGAATGAAAATATAGCCAATCAGAGAGAAGGATGAATATTGACTTCCTGTCAAGACTTTTCCTACCTCACTAGCTATCATCTTTGAAGAGTATTTGAAGCATTTGGAGTGAAGCACTCTCCAGTGACCTGTATCTTGACTTGGAAAGACCGTCTGACAACTATGTACAATAATATCATTATAATACAATATAAACATGGCTTCCTCCGCTTCATAGGGAATACTTTCTCGGCTGAAAACTAGAAGGCTTTAATACCAACTCCGTGGAGTAATGGTTTAACCAGTTCCTTCATATAGATGATTTCAAACGCCTTTTAAGCTGACGACTTTTGGAATTATGTTGGCAAATGAAGAAATTTGTTACAATGATTTCATCTCCATTCAATAATCATGCAATCATTTATGGAGATTTTCTATATTTTGGAGTTGATAATTTCAAAGTCGTCTGCTGCAGATTTAGGGTATGTAGAAAGGTTTAAAGAGCGTCTGTGCCTCATAGAAGGAGAGACCAGTTCAATCATGGATTATCATGCACATTTAAGACATTGTCCGCTTCTCACATACAACAAATATGCAGAAGATAACTTTCCAAATTTCTAAGTAAACAATAAAATCTTTTTATATGAAAGTAATACTACTTTATAGATATAAAATATAACATTGTGCCAGGTAGGGGAAATTGCTCATATATGACCGATAACTCCATTTGCCACTATTTGTTCAGTTAAAATTCTGCACCAGATGCATTGAAATGCAAAATTGGCTGGCCCTATAAATAATGATGACACTACAATAAATGGGAACTTGTCTTTGAGAATCTCTATAAATGAAAGTGTAATTATTAAATAGAGATGGAAACAACGTGACAAGAAGAGAAATTGTTCATTAAGAGTAATTTCTCCTTCTCTCTTCTTATCAAGAGATTTTCCATAGATTTGTTAAGATAATTTCAAAGTTGTCTGCTGCAGAATTTTTGTATGTGGGAAGGGTTAAATAAAGATGACACTATAATAAACTGGAATTTTACTTGAAAACTGAGTATAATGAAGATACAAACTTGCCAATTTACAATATAGGGTTTGAGAATAAAATTGATGTTACAGCGCTAAGTAAGATTTATTAATGTTCCCGTATTTTAATTAAAGACAAAAATGGTCGATTACTTGAGTTGGAGAACTGACGTAAAATTAAGATACAAACTTGCTGATTTTCAATCTAATTTGGCGTAAAATATCCCGGAACCCCGCTAAGCTCTCAACCGACATCCTCATTGCTGCCGTTTGTTTCCCCGTCTATTGAATTATGATCAAGTTTCGGGGAGAAGTAATTATCTGAATAGTTACTTACAGGGATCCATCATTTATGGGCTTATCACTGAGGGAGAAATAATTATCTTTATTTCCCAATAAACACGCCTTTGCCTTATACAGTCTATTAGATTAAGAGGGGAATTACCTGCCCGTCTTGAAAATATGGCAGACATTTTGTAATTTATTTCTACTTGCCAGAGTCCGAAGCTAGAAGATTTACAAAGACCACATTTTAGCAATTTATTCCTGTATCTTTTGTATTTTTGTTTTGTCAGCAAATACTTGTCGATTGAATACTTACTTTCCTCTGCAAGGGGGAAGAAGCAAAACTCATCCACTTTTGAGATTTTTATATAGAAAATGTTTTTGGACTTTAACCCTTTCCCACATAGACAATTCTGCAGCAGACGACTTTGAACGTATTTTGTCAAACCATAGAAAATCTCTATAATTAAATGGATAACCTATGACAAAAAGTGGAAAACATTGTGACAAAAGGAGAAATTGCACGTTCTGTGCAATTTCTTCTTTTGTCACTATGTTTTCAAAAGACGTCTGCTGCAAATGCGTCGGAATGCGTCTGCAAGTGGGAAAGGGTTAAAAATGGTACTAATGGCTGCACTCCTTGGCGCTCAGGGTTGCGGGGTTAGCATTACAACTGCATTATGACTGACTGGCTGTGGGGTCAGGATAAATAGACCAGTTGTACTGGTTAAACTTCATAACCCGGGAATATAACTGAAAAATTGTTGAAAGCGTTGTAAAACACCAAACAATTAATAAACCATCAATTTGTACATATTGTTTAACCCTTTCCCTCATACGACAATTCTGCAGCAGACGACTTTGAATGTATTTTGTCAAAACATAGAAAATCTCCATAATTGAATGGATAACCTATGATAAAAAGTGGAAAACATTGTGGCAAAAGGAGAAATTGCACGTTCTGTGCAATTTCTTCTTTTGTCACTATGTTTTCAAAAAGCCGTCTGCTGCAGAGACGTCAGAAAGCATCGATATGAGGGAAAGGATTAACCCTCCTACTTAACATGAAAATTATGGAACGGAACAACTCTATTAATGTCTGAAAGTTTAATTTTGGAAATGAGTTTAAAACCTTGTAGCAAAAGTAGTGGGGAATTTCTTCTTCGGCATCTTGCTTTATTGTCTTCTGCTGTAGATGTGTCATCTGCAATTCGGAAAGGGTAACAAACAATTGACACATGAATTTGCTTATACAATAGAAACTTCTCTTCTCTTTTCCCTAAAGTTTAAAGGAGCCAAACTTCTCGCATAAAACAACGGGAAAGACATTGTTCTACGATAGAGTGGAACAGCCCCTTGGGGACCAGCATGGTCAATAACAGTTTTCAGTTAATTTTCCTTTTCTCTGTAATTCAATAGTTAGATAATTGAATATAACATGTTCTCATATTCTCGCTGTGGTGAATGCCAAAATTGTACTTAACCTTTTCCCACATTCAGACGCTTTCTAACGCCTCTGCAGCAGACGACTTTTTGAAAACGAGCAATTTCTCCTTTTGCCACAATGTTTTCAACATAGGTTATCCATTCAATTAAAGAGATTTTCTATGTTTTGTCAAAATATGTTCAAAGTTGTCTGCTGCAGAATTGTCGTATGAGGGAAAGGGTTAAACCTTTTCCCACGCTCAGACACTTTCTAGCACATCTGCAGTAGACGACTTTCGAAAACATTGTGACAAAAAGGAGAAATTGCTCAAAAACGATTGCTCAAAATTTCTCCTTTTACCACAATATTTTCTGTAATTATATATACCTACATTTATAGAGCCTTTCCCTGTTTTTGCCTGGATGTTTCCATTAAAGTCGTTTGCTGCAGATTAGTTGTAACTGTGTGGGTAAGGGTTAACCCTTTCCTTCATACAACAAATCTCTGGCAGATGACTTTAGAAATATATTAGCAAAAATGCGGAATTTAATCTCCATAAATGAGAGTTCAATTATTGAATAGAGTTGAAAACATTGTGGCAAAAAAGCGAAATTGCTCTTATGTTGTCTGAGGGAATGTCATAAACTAATGATTGAATCAGATGTTTGCTCAAATAGGTGAGAATAGGGTTAACCCTTTCTGACATACAGACACCTTCAGATGCCCCCGCTGCAGTCAACTATGAAAACATTGTGGCAAAAGCAGAAAATTGCTCTAAACAAGCAATTTCTCCTTTTACCACTATGTTTTCAACTAGCTTTTTGCTCTGTTTTTCGTATAAAAATACCATTGGGTATTGCGATACCCTTGTCTATACAAAGTCACATAACTCTGGCTGTAATAATTATTTATTAATGCCCCTTTTTTTACTTAGAAAAAAGCAAACAAGTGTTTGCTTTCACTTGCATCGCTCTTGTTATACCAACATTTATAAAGATATTCCATATTTTAACCAAGCTGTTATCGCAGTCGTCTTCTGCATATTTCTTGTATGTAGGAAAACGTTATTATAGTTATAGTATAGCAGAATATAATAAGGTTAGCCCTTTCCCACATACGATATTTCTGCAGCAGATGACTTTGAAAACATGTTGGCAAAAATGTGAAATCATTAAATAGAGTTGAAAACATTGTGGCAAAAGGGGAAATTGCGCGTCAAAGCCACAATGTTTTCAGAAGTCGACTAGTGCAAATGCATCGGTTAATAAATTTAAATTTCCTCTCTTTCCAGGTGCGTACCCTATTTGTCAGTGGGTTACCTATGGATGCAAAACCAAGAGAACTTTATTTATTATTCAGGTCATATAAGGTAAGTCGAAGGTCATTATTTACAAGGTCATTGTTTACAAGGTCATATACATTATTTTATGTCTAATGAAATATATACATATTTTATGATAGAGAGGTTAATACCTGTCCCTAAGCCAAGTATGTCAAAGGTTAGATATTCTTTTTATCTCCATGTTTAAAGTGATATCTAATGCTCTAACATGCTAGGGTCATAATAAATTATCAATTTTTAAATATATTACATTTTTGTTTTCAGCTACTTTGTCATTCCAACAAATAGTTCGAAAAATTTAAAGTGGAATTGAACGATTGCCATTTTGTGAAGTGCAAAGAAATATATGGGTATTTTGAATGGCCACCATGATATAAATGAAATACCGTTGAAAATGGAATTAAACACAATTAAATCAATTGTTGCATGATTAAAGTCACCAGTAACAGTCACGTCTATCATCAGTTGAAGACTTTTCTAAGAATGACTCTTAGACAAGATGGTGTGAATAGGAGAAGATCTTAATCAAACTGCTTATGTGCAGGTCGGTCTTGATCCTCATTAATTTTTGTATGACGTGGCTCGCGCGATTTACGTAAGATGCAAGTTTCCCATGGAGTCGTTAGATTACCAATTTATCCCGATGACCTTTTTTAGCTAACGAATGTGGAGAAGTTAATGAGTTTTCAAGCTTAACCCTTTCCATCATACGACAATTCTGCAGCAGACGACTTTGAACGTATTTTGTCAAACATAGAAAATCTCCATAATTGAATGGATAACCTATGACAAATAGTGGCAAACATTGTGGCAAAAGGAGAAATTGCACGTTTTCTGCAATTTCTTCTTTTGTCACTATGTTTTCAAAAAGCCGTCTGCTGCAGAGGCGTCAGAAAGCGTCTATATGAGGGAAAGGGTTAAGTACCGTATTTCAAACTGCTGTAATGACGTCGTTGGCCGTGATATAGTTACAACTGTTTTGCAATAAGCATTTAGATTTGTATTTCCTGACATGGCTGTAGGCTTTAACAGACATGATAGTGCATGTATATCGAGGGCTTGGCGTGAAACGGTTGTAACTCAAATTGGTATTTCTTTACCAAGGTTAATCACCTCGCCATAATGTCTTTATAAACATTAAATCTTTTTTTCTTGGTAAACAATGGAAATTTAGGTGCCATTGCTCGTTCTGAGCAATGGCACCTAAATTTGCATTGTTTACAAAAGGGTCAAAATTACCCCTAATCCAGGGTTTTCAAAATAGGTTTTGAGTTACAACCGTTTCACGCCAAGCCCTCGATATGTCTCTCTTGGTACTTCATCTCCCTTTCCCACATACAACAAATTGCAGCAGACGACTTTGTCCCTTGGGACAATCTCTATGAATGAAAGAAGTGTAAATGTTTTGGCAAAAGACGATGTTTACAACTTTTTTTCAGTAATTATACCTACAATTATAGAGTTTTTCCATAGTTTTTAGTAGACATTTTCAAAGTTGTATGCTGCAGATTTGTCATATGTGGGAAAAGATTTAATTGTGGTTGATTATAGATTGTACAATGATCTATCGATACCCTTCCCTGGGAGAATGGTACTTTTCTTCTCTTTCACCAGCTTATTACCTTTCCCTCATTCTGAAGCAAACAAATTTGAAAAACATCAACAAAGTGCAAACATAAATATTGACTAGAGTTGCAAACCTTGTGGACAAACTTAGTCATGCTCATGATGAACAGTCTATGTGGAAAAGCAGACGGTTGCTTGGGAAGATTGTTGTGTGGAGTACTGGTGTGAGAAAACCAGGAAATGCATGAATAGGTGAACTGGCCGCCGTGATATAACTGAGAAATTGTTAAAAACGGCGTTCATTAAACCCCAATCAATCAATCAATCATGATGAACAATTTCTCATTCTCTTACAATGTTTTCAAAGTTGGATGTGTCTGCAAGTTGAAAAGGAATATTAACCCATCTCTGATAGAGACAACTTTTTAAGAAGTATCTACAGCAGTCGACTTTCGTAAACCTTGTGTAGAAATGTCAAATTTACTCATTCTAGGCAATGTCTCATTTAACCCTTTCTCAAATACAACAAATCTTCTGCAGAAAACTTTGAAACCATCTTAACAGAAGTATAATGGACACTGCAGTGTATAGATAATTGTTTTCAAAAGTCGTCTGTCAGAAAGCATCTGTATGTGGGAAAGGGTTAATTAGCTGTGAACTTGTCTGCTGCTGCGTTCTTTAAATTATTCATCCTTTCAGAAAATAAAACCACTCATTTCATTGGTTGATTTGAAATCCTGTATGAAACAAACATTTCCATTGGCTGCCTTACGTCTCAACCCATGTAAAGTAATTATTGATTGGTTAATCTGAAACTGAGCATGCAAGTATGAATAATTGAGTATCTTGTCACTCAACAGACCCAAAACTTAATTATTTGTTTAACCCTTTCCCTCATATAGACGCTTTCTAACGCCTCTGCAGCAGACGGCTTTTTGAAAACATAGTGACAAAAGAAGAAATTGCACAAAACGTGCAATTTCTCCTTTTGCCACAATGTTTTCCACTTTTTGTCATAGGTTATCCATTCAATTATGGAGATTTTCTATGTTTTGACAAAATATAATTAAAGTCGTCTGCTGCAGAATTGTCGTATGAGGGAAAGGGTTAACTTTTCCCGGGTACAGACAACATTCGATGCCTTTGTAGCAGACAGCATTAGAAAACATTGTTGTGCAAAAGGAGAATTCTTTCCCATTTCAAAATTTTGTATTTTACATTTTATCAAAGATATCTGATTGTAATTAATCAGATATTACAGGTTTTTCCTATGATATTTTCAAAACACACAGCATCTGCAGCAGATGACTTTTGGGAACATTTTGCTTTAATGTTTTCAACTCTTTTCAATGACTAAAATTTCCCTTAAATTGTTGTTTACATAGTTTTTTCCCAAATGTGTTCAAAGTCTTTTGCTGCAGATTTCTATGTGGGTTAAATTGTAGAAAACATTGTTGATAAAGTAAACATAACTCATTATGAACAAGCAGTTTCCTACCCATTTTGTTATAACAGATCAGTAAGTCTCTAGGAGGGAAATGGTTGACCCTCTCCCACGTACAGCAAATCTGCAAATCTGCAGCAGATCTAGGCCAAAAAAAAAAAAGAAGCAAACAAAAGAAGAAATTGCTCAAAACGAGCAATTTCTCCTTTTGTCATCATGTCTTCAACTCTATTCAATTATTGTACTTTCATTTAAAGGGAGTTTCCAATTTTTTTCGGGTATGTTTTCATAGTAGTCCGCTGCAGATTTGTTGTAATTGCAAGAAAGGATTAAATGCATAGTCAAGCAGAAAAGAACCTAAATAACTCATTTATCAGTAATTTTCTTTCCATTTGCTACAATGTTTTTTATGTGACAAAATGTGTTTGATAGTTGGAAAGTGGGGTTATATGACGTAAATATATCAAATACTCTTAGAAAGAGGAAGTTATTTGATTTATGCATTTAGATATAAATGCTTTTTTTTTTACAAACATGTCTATATTATATTATGTATGTACAGGGATATGAAAATGCCCTTCTAAAGATGATGGGCAAAACCACACTGGGCAAAAATAACAACGTAAGTAACAAACAGAACAAGGGACATAACTCTGTAAACAAAATTCAGTTCTATTTTTTAGAAACATTGTTTTACAAGCAGTTAGAAGAATTTTCAACTCCTAAAAAGTTTAAAATGATCAACTTACTTGTAAAACAATGGATAAGAATATAGACTGAATAAATGTGATAAAAAAAAAAGTCCCTGTGTCCATAGTAACGCTGTCTCTATAGTAACAATCACTTCCTCTTGTGACATCACTTTTGTTGCTAAGAAAAGCGTAGTCACGGATTAATTACCAATATGTTTTCACTTTACTTATTAACAAAATGTTTCTATTTCAGTCTTGAAATTACCACTGCAGAAAAACAATAAAATCAATCACAAGTTAATGAAAATATCTCCTGTATATAAGATTGAATTGTTTAACCCTTTCCCACATACAAGAAATCGGCAGCAGACGACTTTGAACATATTTTGTCCAACAATAGCAAATCTCTATAATTGAATGGATAACCAATGACTAAAAGTGGAAAACATTGTGGCAAAAGGAGAAATTGCTCATCATGAGCACTTTCTTCTTTTGCCTCTCAATGTTTTCAAAAGTTGTCTGCTTGAGAGGCATCAAAAAGCGTCTGTATGAGGGAAAGTGTTAAAATGAAGGTGATACTTTGATTTCAAGCAACACCAGTTGTGCAAGATTTCTTTATAATCAAATGTGTGCTCAAAAAAATTGCAAAAATCAATTGACATGTTAAATGTGAAACTTTCCATAGTCTTTACAGATTATCTAGGAAATGTTTTGGGGCATGGTAATGCTAATTTGGTACATAAACAATAATTCTATAATAAAAAGGCATCCCTGAATGGGCTTCAAGGAAAAAATCTAATACCATTATTTGGTTGGTTATTTATCAACCTGGTATGACAAAACTTTCTATGACAAAAGTAAGAACAGCAGACATTTTCCTTCATGAAACAATTCTCTTATTCTAACAAGATATTACATACACCCAGTGTTAAAACGTCATGTTTGATGAATCAAAATCTGGGCAGTTTTATCATCCATATGTATGGTATATAATTGATGAAACTCAATCAATTAGGTCAAAGCTTTTTGGAAGTAATTTTTAACCCTTTCCCAAATACAGCAAATTTGCAGCAGATGACTCTGAAATGATCTTGGCAAAAAAACACAGAAAATCTCTACAAATGAAAATATAATTTCTGAAAAAAAAAATCTGAAAGAAAGTTGAAAACTATTGTGATAAAAGGAGAAATTGCTTGTTTTGAGCAATTTCTCCTTTTGTCCCAATGTTTTCAAAAGCCATCTGCTGCAGAGGCGTCAGAAATCGTGTATATATGAGGGCAAGGGTTAATGTAGGTGTGATTTCTCGATGGTTTTCAGTGGTAATTTCAGGACAACTTCTCCAAACAAAGCAGACATTGTAGAAGTGCGCCGATTTATACATTTAAGTGTGAGCGTTGTGTATCATTTATTATATTACAGCTAAAACGTCTCCATTCTCATCTCGATAAGCTTTGCACAATGATACATGTTTTGTTTTGTGTTTTATTTCTTATTCATAGGATACAGATCATACGTATTTCATGCTCTCAAATTCGTGAAGATTTGCAGCAGACCAGGCTGAAGATATTTAACCCTTTCTCACATACAATCAATCTGCAGCAGACAACACGTTGAAAACCAATATACAAAAACGTGAAAAATTCTTCATAAATGAGAGTTTAATTATTAAAAAGAGGTGAAGACATTGTGGCAAAATGAGAAATTGCTCATTTTGAGCAATTTCTTCTTTTGCAACAATGTTTTCAAAAGACATCTGCTGAAAATGCCACAAAATGCATCTACACGTGGTAAAGGGTTAAGCATTTATAGGGAAAATCTGTACCAAGGCATGTTTATGTATTGAATAATGGGGAAAATTCTTGTGACAAGAGGTCAATTGCTCATCATGAGTAATTTCTCTTTTGCCACAATGATTACAGTGTCATCTGCTGCAAATGCGTGAAAAAATGTTAACTCAAGTTACAAAAAAATAGAATTTGTAATTGTAACAACATTGTACATTGTCAATACTGAAAAACTACAATTAGGAAACTTTGAAAACAATAATTACAAGAATACAAAGTAACAAACTTGAATTAATAACCCTTTCCCACATAACATTTTGACACTTTTGCAGCAGACGACTTTTGAAAACCTTCCGGCAGATGATGAGCAATATCTCTTTGTGCCAAAACGTTTTCAAATCTATATAATAATTAAACTTGTATATAGAGAGATTTTCTATATTTTGGCCTAGAAAGTTTTCAACGTTGTCTACTGCAGATTTGTTGTATGTGGGAAAGGGTCAAAGAGACTTAATGTCCTCCACTTGTATCATTGTGCCAAGCTAATTGTTGTGATGACGAGATCTGTCGCTACAGTTACCATGTAATTATATGTCTATATATGTGTCCAAATGGCTGTCTCCATGGAAACGGAGCCCCCAAATTCTCCCAAATTAACAGTTGTCATAGTAACCAGGCATGATCACCATTTCACGCTCACTGTTCTGTGTGTTTTGTTTCATAGTTCACGACTATTTATTATGCTATGTTTCCAGGGTTACGAAGGGTCACTGTTAAAAGTGACCAATAAAAATGGGAAAAATACATCAGTAAGTATAACCTGCACGAAACTGTAGTGGCGCCGCCATACTAACACATGGTACCCGGGCTTTGTTTGAAACTGGCTATTGAGAAAAGTGCTGAAAACCAGCTTAGATAGAACCTCAGCTAGATTTTATTTAAAAAACCCAAATATACCACAGGTGTACATTTTAATAAAATATCTGTATTAATGAGCTGTGCACCAGGCAGACCGACCTTTTAACGCCAATGGTAATATTGGAAGTATTTGCAAACAATACCGAATTCAGGTGAGTCAGCTCGTAACGTGTAGTCACCCTGATTTTGAGATTGGAATAATCCTATTTAGGCAATTCGGAGCTGGGAGAGTTATTGCTGATTAAAGATTGTCTGTGCAGCCATGTCATTTTGCACTCATTAAATATGTTTATCTAAAGTTTTGGTGGAACAGTGTAGGTCAAGATCAGACTGTGTGAATGCACATGGTGATCGGAAACTTTACTGGTTGCATGTCCCAAGAATGTTTGCCTTAAAGCCTGGCTCAATAATTGATTGTACGTTTTAAAATGGTATTGGCTTAAATTTCAAATATGAGGTTAGTGTAATTATCGAAAGTCCTAAAAGGATTTCTAACTACTGAAATGCCCTACTTAAGTATAAAACTCTTGAAGGCAATTGAAATTGAATACTTGCTTTTATTCTAAATCGGTGAAGGGAAAATGTTAACAAAATACAGCAGTTCTAAGGAAAAAAGAAAGTAGATGATTTTTTCGAATTTTTTACAATCAAGGTGATGGGCATTCCTTTTAGAGAATATGGTGGCGGTGAGCTTTTTACTAGATTAACCCTAGAGCATCAGCTTCAGATGTGAGAGGTCACAGGTTCGATCCCTAGCTAGGTCAAACCAAAGACTTCAAAAATGGCTTGCCCTCTTTGGTGCTAAGGATTGTGGGGCTAACATTACCACCGACTCGCTCGTGTCAGGATAAATGGACCGGTAGTATGTGAAACTTATCCAGGAAAAGCCATGATATAACAGAATTTTTTGAAAGTGGACTTTAAGTGGTGAAAAACACTGAACAAACAAACACACAATTTTGTATGGTGGTAGTGGACATTAGAATATTATGTAAGAAAGATAACTCATTTTGATTTATCCATTAGTTGCACAAGAGTTGTCCCATTGTCCTGAAAATGGTCAGCAAATAGCCAGTTTCAAATGATCTTTACCATGTTATACGACTGAAGAATAAAGACTTTTCATATCACATGACTTATTCATATCACATGACTTATTGAAATAACCTGAATACATCTTTACTGGTGTTATTAGACATGGAAATGTTGGTTTTCGTGTACAAAGGCTGTTAAAATGTTAGATATATTTCTTGTATAAATATATTTAGCTAACAGAAGGTTTTATGTAGATCCGAGATTAGCGATCAGTCTTTGATTTAATCATTTGATATGAAATGTCTGTATTCTTCTGACTTGCTAGATGACCTACTATTGCTTTTACATATCTTGTACATGTCATTGAGAAAGATGTATTGCATTTTATTTGAGTCTTCATTTGCCATAAAAAATACGATGGGCGCTAATACTGTCCACTCACTTTCTGTGCGAACAATTTAAGGGCATATCTGTGGCAGTACGATTTTTGAAATATCAGAAAAATGTGACTCGGCAAATATTCAATATTTTCATCTCTAGTTTTAAAGAGGCATTGCTATATAACAATGTAATATTTTCTCATGACATTTCTTTTATTTATTTGTGTTCATAAAAACATGATTTTTGTATGGTATTGCTTTGAATTATTGTAGAAGATGAAGCCATTATATTTTCCAGTATCTTTTATAGATATATTTATGAATCCATTTAATGTTTTTGTAGATTCTTCCAATCCTTTGATGTTTCAATAATCATTATTTTTACCTTGCATATTATATACATAATTCTTTGTCCCACTATTCCCTCTGATTTCTATCATAATATGAATGATTCAAATCATGAAAAAGAAAATATTGATAAATGAAATTTTTTACAGACGATATTTAAAAGCTATTATAGGAGAATTAATAAATTTCAAAAGGCATTGTCCATGCTTCGAGTATATAATTATTATGTTCTAATATATCATGAATATTTATTTTGTTAAATGTTTGCGCTTTCCTACATAATGCACCAAACAAATTTGAACATGTTGGAAATCCCTAGATTTTAACCCTTTCCCACATACAGACGCTTTCTGGCGTCTCTGCAGCAGACGACTGTTCAAAATGTTGTGACAAAAGGAGAAATTGCTCATCATGAGCTATTTCTCCTTCTTTCACAATGTTTCCATACCTTATTCAATGAAAGTTCTTTAATTTATAGAGATTTTCCATATTTTTGCCTAGAGGTTTTCAAAAGGTCTGCTGCAAATTAAGTAATGTGGGAAAGGGTTCAAGGGTTCCAAGGGAGTTAAACGCATTGTGGCAAGGGGTAAAAAATGCTAATTTTATAGAAAGGTCTCTGACTGCAGATGAATCAAAATTTGTTTGCATATGGGAAAGGGCTACCATTTAACCTAATTATATACAATCAAAAGGTTTGAAATCCTTGATCATTTATTGCAATATCCAGTCGAACCAGTGCAAAAGACGACCTTTGAATAGCAATTCCCTGTCTATAGCAACCTCACCTTCAGTTTCCCAGTTACTCATTTCCTGCATAAATGTCCCTGCAATAAATGACCACCTGTCAACAAAGACCAGGTTGTTTTCTCCCCATTGGTGGTCTTTATACACAGGTCCTACATTTAACATTTGAGCAAAAGATTAAGAATATAACCTAATTCTAAGTAGACATGTTTTTGTTTCTCAATATCATAGCATTAATCTATAGGTTATTTTTATTTTGTAGTAATTATTTGAAGAACTTGTAACAGTTTTATTGTTTGGGTCAATTTTATAATTTTAAATGTGTTTTCCTAATATCATTAGATAACCCATTAAAACATAGATACTGGTATTTAGATTATATTAATGTAAGTTTTTAATCTTTTCTTTAAAATAATATCAAAATGTGTACAAAATTAGATCCAAAAGAAGAAATGTTATTACTTCAGTAGAGGAATTTACCCAATATTTCAATATTTTTAAAAGTTTTCCCAGCCTTATACATTTATGTTTTACTAAACCTTCCCATCCAACTTTATAAAAGACAAAACATTATCTTTTTCAACGCATTTCTTTCCTTTTTATTTGACTAATTCCATTTTTAGTAGAATGGGACTAGTTTTAAAAACTGAATACATATTGTTTGGTGACCAGTCAGTGAAAGTCTGTGATGTTTTAGACAAAGATGAATGTTGATATTGTTAATCTTATTTCAAACTATTCTCCGATCTGCCGCTGCATGCATTTACATCTAACGTGTCTCTCTTCTTCTTGCCAAATTGTGATTCTGACCTTGACCTCCCGTTCTTCAAGCCATCCAAAGATTAGTATTAGTATTAGAAATGAATTCTGTGAAGTCTGGTTGCTTTGAACCAAAGATTAATAGAAACTAGGCGGCCACCCATGAATTGCAGTAAAATATGTACAGAAATTTTTCTCCACCCTTACGCTGCATGTGTCTTTCTAGTCTTTCTAAGTATGGTAATGAGTATCTGTCCTGGGCGTGGACTGTCACGGGTTTGCTCAACTGTTGCGTCGATGCCAAATAAATTGTAATAATGACTTTCCCTCCTTGGTGCTCTGAATTGTGGGGATAGCATTACCACTGACTCGCTAGTGTTAACGTAAATGGACCAGTATGACTGGTAATTTAACCAGGAAATGGACCAGTTATACTGGTAATACAACCAGGAAATGTAGTACTGAGGTAATTTATCCAGGAAATGGACCAGTAGTACTGGTAATTTAACCAGGAAGTGCCATCACATTACTAAAAGATTGTTGAATGTGGCGCTAAACACCATAAAGACAAACAAACAAACAAACAAACAAAAGCACATGTCAGTGAAAAAGTTAAAACTTTTTGCATGCCCTTTAATTAGTCGCCGGGCAGAAGCCCGCGACTTCTATTTTTAATAGCTTTTCGGAAATCACATGGGAGGGCGGCTTATTATTAGAAAGAAACAAATCTAGATGATTTGAACATATTACAATTGTGGTTGTTTACGAACACTAATAAATGACACATCTAAAATGAAATAAATATTCCGATTTTTTAATGTTTGCAGTTTTTTTTATTTCACTCGCATTTAAGTTTTTTGTCTTATTTACGAAGACAAAGGTGATCCCTTCAAGACGTGAACCAACACCCCCTAATGCAGACTCTTATGTGTCATCATTGAGGTCAATTTCGGATTCACCTTTTAATAGCAATTTTAACTTACTAAATGTTGTTTTCATGTTCAAAGAGATGTCTTGATTTGTGTAGAATTCATTTAATAATGTTATCCATGAATATCTAAAGTAGGAACTGTTTCTAAGCTAAATATAGACCCTATTCTGTTGTGTAGTTTCGTGACCTTTAACATCGATTTCGCGCATGCGCATTTCGATATGAAAAAGCGAGTGATATTATTTTATTTTAGACAACTACAAGACGAATGTTTGACGCAAAGCGTCAAAGAGAAGCCGCAATATTTCGTTGTACATGTAGAAATAAGAAAAAAAGAACATTTTTAAATCCACAAACAATAGAACAATTTAAACTGTAGACGGTAATGCTGATATATTTCTCCTTTTGAAGACTTTTGTTTTCTTCAAATTACCTCCCTTTAAAGCAATACCAGGATATTTACCTTGTGATTCGAATAAGATTGACAAACATTGAAATTATATGAATGAATACTATTATTTAAATAAGTAACAACAGCAAAATTAAATTTAAGCCAGATAAATGTGTACACATTTCGTTAATTTTTTATAGATACCCTAATGTATAGGTATGTATATAAAATTTATAAGCAAATGTTTTCATTACTACGTTCCTAATGTTTGAATAGACTAAGGAAAGTCAAGAATACATAAATAAATCAATGCAGTCTTTTCCGGCGACATTGATGCCTTGCATCAACTTTCTCTTGTTCTTTGGCTGATAAATGAAACAGTCACAACAACTTTTTTCTTGCTACAGCATGGCATTCTGTTTTCCTCCTTGGGTTTCAAAGTTGTCCCATCTAGCTATATCTATACATCCTTTAAATATATCTCACATCTTTCTTAAAAAAAAAAACATTTATCAAAGGAAGTCTGTTTTAGGTTGACTTTGTATGTACAAATTGGATTAAACAGTATACAAAGATTATTTTCTGTTATTTTTTTTAAAACACTTGGCTTTTGAATTCAAACCTTTGAATGACTAGTTGCAACTACTGTGGGTTAAGTTTAATTGGACTAGTAGGCTAAATCTTATTAAACTCTCATACTGTGACCTGGCATGGTATACCCTCATGGTACTGTTGGTAAATCCATGATTTTGCTAGACAAAACATGTTCTTGATTACGGTTTACACAGTTTAACAAAGTTTTACTACATTGCAGCCTGTAGGGTTTGTCACATTTAGTTCAAGAGTGGCTGCAGAAGCAGCTAAACAAGATCTCCAGGTGAGTAAATGTATTTCGGATTGATTACATGAGCATTTCTTAACCCTTTCCCTCATACGACAATTCTGCAGCAGACGACTTTGAACATATTTTGTCAAAAAGTAGAAAATCTCTTTAATTGAATGGATAACCTATGACTAAAAGTGGAAAACATTGTGGCAAAAGGATTCTTTTTGTCACTATGTTTTCAAAAAGCCGTCTGCTGCAGAGGCATCAGAAAGCATCTCTATATGAGGGGAAGGGTTAAATGAATCACTGATATGTACTTCCTGTTTATATCCTTAACCCTTTTCCTCATATAGACGCTTTCTGACGCCTCTGCAGCAGTCGGCTTTTTGAAAACATAGTGACAAAAGAAGAAATTGCACAAAACGTACAATTTCTCCTTTTGCCACAATGTTTTCCACTTTTTGTCATAGGTTATCCATTCAATTATGGAGATTTTCTATGTTTTGACAAAATACGTTCAAAGTCGTCTGCTGCAGAATTGTCGTATGAGGGAAAGGGTTAAAGTGAATTTCTTGAATTTATCACTTAATTACATGTATTTCTTGAATTTTTCATTTAATTACATGTATTTCTTGAATTTATCGCTTAATTACATGTATTTCACCAAGCTAAGAAGTATGGTGAGAGGATTCAAAGTATTCAATTTACATTGGGTAGAGTTTAGTAGTTAGAGCGTCCCCATGGGAGCCCTGGACCGGGCATGCAACCATAACACTTTGAAAACATTCTCTATACTTTGAAATGAACTCTACTATGCTCCAAATAAGAATTCCAATCTGTCAATTTTCGAGTATAATTTTGCTTCTTACCAATCGGATACTTGAGCACTAATTCTGAACACAGCATACTGTTGTAATTTTGGGGCCGGGGTTCGATCTTTGATCAGGGTCATACCAAGGACTTTAAAAATGGTAGTAACACCTTCCCACCAGGGATGTGGGGGATGGCATGACGACTGATGTATCTGTGTCAGGATGGATTATACCATATCATTGGTAAATCACCAAGTAAATGCTCTGAAATAACCTGAAATACTGCTAAAAGAGGGCATAAAACACCATCGAAACAAAAGAAACAAACCAGATGATTCTAAGATGATTATAGTATTCAATCAATCCTTTCCCACATACAGTGAATATGCAGCACTGACGACTTTGAAAATGTCTATTAAAAAATAGGGAAAATATTGACAAATGGAAGTATATATAATTATTGAATAGAGTTAAAAACATTGTGGCAATAGCAATTTCACCTTTTGTCAAACTGTTTTCAAAAGACGTCTGCTGCAGAGGCATCTGTATGCAGGAATCGGTTAACCCTTTCCCTCATACAACAATTCTGCAGCAGACGACTTTGAACATATTTTGTCAAAACATAGAAAATCTCCATAATTGAATGGATAACCTATGACTAGAAGTGGAAAACATTGTGGCAAAAGGAGAAATTGCATGTTTTGTTCAATTTCTTCTTTTGTCACTATGTTTTGAAAAAGCCATCTGCTGCAGAGGCGTCAGAAAGCGTCTACATGAGGGAAAGGGCTAAAAGGGCTTACTGTACAGACTGACTTCTTCATTACATTACAGGGAGTACGATTCGATCCCGATCTACCACAGACGTTACGTCTCGAGTTCGCCAAGAGCAATACTAAAGTCACCAAGCCCAAGCAACAGTCACCGCAGCCGGGGACACACCCAACACTCATACACCCTATAACTGGGCGTAAGTTATCATTTATTATACAATGTACATCTAATACAATTCTCAAGGGCAGTGCTCAGCAAAGAAATCCTTATTGTATCACAGGATCCTGTAGATTCCAGGCAAGCCTTTGTATCCGTGGGACTTAAAACCGCTGACTTGATCGTGAACCATTATAAATTGGTACCCCTAATTTTACTTTGAATAAGCAGTTAAGTAATAAGATGAATAATTTTGTTTATATCATAACCTAAAAGTTTTCAAGAAACCTGAAAAAAAAAGAAGGAATGTCTGCACAGAGACATGAATAGAAGTACGATATTAAACAAGGCGAGTCTCTGTATCTATATGTCTCTGGTCTGCAATACTGAATGAAGACAAAGTAATACACAATGTCGGAAATGACCATTCATTCTTTTACCTAGTATATTGAGTCTATATGGCAATGTAGCCATTTTCCTCGGAAGAATGTTGTGGCAAGAACTGGTGTTGGGTCTTGTTGAAAATGGCATTAAGCTTCAACCAATCAATAAAACATACAATAAGAGATACGTTTGCTTGGCAGTGCTCCCTATGATTCACTTTCGCATTGGCCCTTGTATGGGGATCACTTTGTACACGTAACTTAGTTTTTATTGCAGCCCCCACCCCGATCATCAATATGTTTGATATGTTTATTGGTTTGTGACAAAAAAGTGGCACCAAATTTCTAAATGTTGTTAACCCTTTACCTTTGTATAACAAATCTGCAGCGTTGGCATGTTCAGGTTAAGTCATTTACTTATGGCATTACAGATATGAATTATAATTAAACATTTCCTTCACCTACAGATAATCTGCAGCAGATGACTGTGCAAATATTTAGGCCAGAATGTAAAAAAAAGAAACATCTAATACAGTTGAAAACATTGTGGCAAAGTGGTAATTGCTCATTATGAGCAATTTCTCTTTTCGCAAACATGTTTTCAAAAGTCGTCTGCTGCACATGCATCAAAATGTGACCATAATATGCTGACCTACAAATTTAGCAATTATGAAGTTTGGTACTGCTTTCTTTTAATTAGCTTGTACCTGTTGAAATGTTGTTTAATATACAGATAGACGAGACCAATTTAAAGATACTATTAATTTTGTGTACATGTATTTACACTTAAACCTTTGTTGGTTTTACTGTGTAGCCAGGAATCTAATGGGGTCCTGTGGCTAGTGTTATAGATTTTGAACTGGGCATCCTGGTTTCAATCCACAGTAAGTGCAGTTCTGATGGAGTGTGCTTGAGCTTGGGCAAGGCACATTTCCGAGTCAAGTGCTGGTTTGTTTACCAAAGGGATCATGAATAAGTGAATCGTTGCAATATAACTGAAATAATAATAAAAAAATAAAAAACTCCAACAAAACAAATAATGTGCAGCTTGTCTTTGCAACACATGTGTTCCTTCAAACACTCTTGTTTTATATCCCATCACAGCATATGAATTGTTTGTTAATGGTGAATATGTGTCTTATGACATTTGATGTAAATTGTTACCCACATTTGTTTACATACATAATATATTCACACTTTGTATGTCTTGTAAATAATTGATTGAGTTTGTTTTGTTGGAGATCATGGATTCAAGCTTCATCTTTTATTATTAACCCTTTCCCTCATATGACAATTCTGCAACAGACGACTTTGAACATATTTTGTCAAAACACGAAAAGTGGAAAACATTGTGTCAAAAGGAGAAATTGCACGTTTTGTGCAATTTCTTCTTTTGTCACTATGTTTTCAAAAGGCCATCTGCTGCAGAGGCGTCAGAAAGGGAAAGGGTGAATTCACCATGTTTGTTTCACCTGTAACTGGCTAGTCATGCTGAGGTAATTTAGGATTGGCTGCTTTGGTCGTCAAATTTGTGAAATTATCCGCTATTGTATTCAGTTTGTGTTTCACCTGCATAATGGCAGCAATATAAACCACTTACCACATACATCAAATTTGCAGTAGACAATATTGAAAATATTAAGTCATAATTTGATAAATAGATAACCCTTGCAACTACCGTACTCAAACTTGGCATGGAGGTTGGGCATGACCAGGAGATGTCGACCCCTATTGAGGTCATTAATTCAAAGGTCAATGTCACAGTGACCTTAAACACAAAAAAAGGGCACAGCCATCTCTTGTTGGTTATTGGCAAGAACTCATTGCATTCCTTTGAACACTTGTTTGTAGTATGTTGGGATATCAATAAAGTGCATGGTTTTCAATTTTTGCATTAAGACAAAGCTTTTTTATTGAAATGTATGAATTATGTACCAAGCTTACATTCATGCACTGACATATATGACAGAGCACTTGACCAAAATCACGTCTTGGTGTTTATCCCTATAGTTGTTACATTAGTTAAAAGAATTTGTAATGCTTCTTTCTAAACTAATTGCAGGTATTTTGACTTACACAAACTTTTCAGCAGAACACACTACCCAATTTTTGTCCAGCGAGGTTATTTGAATACTCTTATGTCTAAATTATCACAATACAAATATATTTTAGTTTTTTGTTATGTCTTGCAAGTTTTACAGGTGATGTGGTCTTAGCCTCAAGTCCTGATGGCTGCTCAACTAATTGTTGCAATGGACTCGCCCAAATGCAAAGCTAGACAAGTCCATTATAATAATTCGGCTTTGAAACAGCCAATTTGTTGCAGATGATACTGAAAAGGCAATTGATGGGAATTAAGGCAGCTCTAGGTGAAAACATTTTGGACAAAGGATAAAATTAGTGCCACTTTTTTCTTTACCATTTATTTACTTTACAGGAAGCCAGAATATTATCATCAGTACATTTCTCAGTCAAAAAATTATGTTTTCATGTATATAATGTGAATTGTTTAACCCTTATCCTGTGCTATCCTGCAACTGTAATCACAATCCCTCATTTACAGCTACCTCTTGCAATTATCTATGGACTAAATATTGATCTCCTTGGGTGCATGCGGGTGGTCGCAGTTTCATCCTGGCTTGATCAAACCAAATACTTTATAATTTTAGTGAAGGCTTTATCTTTTTTGTGTAAGGAAAATTGACCAGTAGTACTGGTGACTTACCAAGGAACTACAGTGATATCACTGCAAAATTGTTGAAAGCAGCATTCAAACTTATCAACTTAATATTGATAGATGACTAGTGAAAAATGTAAACCAAGTTAGACACCCAAGACATGCAGGCTGAATTTGGTCTGAAATTATAATTAAACCCTTTCCTAAATACAACAAATGTGCAGCAGACGACTTTGAAAACACCTTGGCTGAAATGTGAAAATCCTCTATAAGTCTAGTTTAATTTTTTAAAAGAATTGAAGACATTGCGTAAAAGGAGAAATTGCTCATCTTGAGCAATTTCTCCTTTAGACCACAATGTTTTCAAAAGTCGTCAGAAAGCGTCTATATGTGGGAAAGGGTTAAAGTTGTGCGTAATGACATGTAGATGTTGTTTACACAGTAGTAGGATAAGGGTTATAATTATATTGTGTTTACTGTGAAATCTGATTTTCAGGTGTTAAATGGCTGTTCAATAAACTATAATTAACACTTGTAGTTCTGATTATGAAATTACCAGTCAGATGATGGTTTTGTCTTAATTGAATTGTATTAGAACCCAATCTGTTCTTAACCCTTTCCCTCATGCAGATGCTTTCGCACCAGACAGCTTTTTTAAAACATGGCGACATTAAGAAGAAATTCAATTATTGTACTTTCGTTTAAAGCGAGTTTCCAATTTTTTTCGGGTATGTTTTTCAAAGTTTGACTGCTGCAGAGTTGTCGTATGTGGGAAAGGGTTAACCCTTTCCCGCACACAGACACACTCTGACATGTCTAGAGTGAACAGCCTTTTGAAAACATTGTGGAAAGAGCAGAATTTCTAATTATGAGCAATTCCTCCCTTTGCCACAATGTTTTCAACTCTTCTCAATAATTATTTTTTTAGTTGAAAATATTGACCTGATTTTTTGCCTAGATTTTTTTTAAAGTAGTCTGCTCTATGGTTTCATGCAAAACAGTTGTAACTACATCTTGAACACACTTGTAGTTCTGATTAAGAAAATACCAGTCAGATGATGGTATTTTAATTGAATTGTATTAGAACCCAATCTAACTGTTTTGCATGAATCCCTCGTGCTGTATGTGGGAAAGGATTAAAACCGATTCTCGTGGAATGTTCTGTACACAATAAAAAACAAAGCAATTTTCATTGTAGCCTACATATTCCATAAATAGCATGCAAACTCTTTTTATCTTTCAAAGGCTTGCATGTTTTCTTAAATCGCCAAGCTCTTTGATGATCTAGATAACCAATCAAATTAGCTTCCTGTGCATCATCAAAAACAAGAAACTTTCCAAATGAATTTTATTGTATTTTGTGAACCTTTGTTTGATAGTATCTTGACCCTTTCACTTTCTTTCACAGACGCATTTTGATACATTTGCAGCAGATGATTATTGAAAACACTGTTTCTTTAACCTTTTACCACATATAGACACTTTCTGACACCTCTGCAGCAGACAGCTTTTTGAAAACATAGTGACAAAAGAAGAAATTGCTCACAATGAGAAATTTCTCCTTTTGCCACAATGTTTTCAATACGTCAAAACAGTCTGTATGCGAGAAAGGGTTTAAGCAGAAATAATTACAGTTAAATATGTTCAAATAGATACCAATTAAATATGTTCAAATAGATACGAATTAAATATGTTCAAATAGATTTATTTACCACGATAATTCACTACTCTCAACTTTGACACTTATTTCAGATTCTAAATTTGTATGAGGTATTTTCTGGGCAGTTTGTTAACAGCAAAACAGTTGACTGAAGAATTGAGTAGCTTTGTATTTATAAGATACCTTGTATGTTACCATTAGTGCATGAACATTTTCTAAATTGTCAAATAGTCTGAGCCAGCAAGTACCTCTGTGCACGATTTCAAAATTTTCTCAAGACACGTTTCAATGAAAGACAAACCACGCCTTTTTTACCTTTTTTACCAATCAATGATTAAAGCACATACATTCTAATCTTTAAGCGACATCAAATGAAAAATCAGTTTTTAACTTCGTACCTGATGCTTTCATCTTACTTTTCAAAATTTAGAAAATTGAAATATGGATGAAAAAACCACCCAGATCAATCAAATTAATGATACATGAAATGACAAAGTGGGACACAAAGTTTTATTTTCTCTCTAAGATGAGTTAATTTCATGTCTAGAGTGAACGAGACTCTCTTTCAAAATATTTCTCTGTAACCCTTTCCCTCATATAGACGCTTTCTGACGCCTCTGTAGCAGACATCTTTTTAAAAACATAGTGACAAAAGAAGAAATTGCACAAAACGTGCAATTTCTCCTTTTGCCACAATGTTTTCCACTTTTAGTCACAGGTTATCCATTCAATTATTGAGATTTTCCATTTTTTGACAAAATATGCTGTTGCAGATAACTTGTATGTGGGAGAGGGCCATTTCCCACATACACCAAAGAGGTGTTAAAAAAGCGTCTGTATTTAGGAAAGAGTTTAAACTAAATCAATGTACCTTCGGGTTACAAGGTGACTTAATTAATACAGATAGATTGTTACCAAATATGTTTCGATTGTACAGTTTTTGTTTTTACTTCCTTTTGGTTGTTTCAGCCCAGGATCTGAGAAGAGTTTCAGATAAACATAGTTATATTAGGTAATTGGTGATTACAGAGATCTTTTAATTGATGTCGCTCTTAATTGATGAAATATATCCACACCCAGTCAGTCGTTTGTTCAAGATCAATACGCCTCTCACGTGTGCGTGTTTTCTTTCTTCATTTTCACAGAAGACCTAGGCGCCGCGTTTTTCCCCGCGGCTGGGCCGGAGGGGTTGGTTCCCCAACATGCCTTGGCATACCCCGAGCTGGCCCCTGCAACCGCCCTTCATCACCACACAGCACTTATGCAACATCCAGCCCTAGCACAGCTCCCCGTTCGGGTTAGTTATCTTTTATGTTACTACGAGATGGTGTCCTAGAGTAAGGGGGCGTATTTCATGTTCTAGACTCCTCCCCCACTTGACCTCTGACCTTGACCTTTGAACCACGATGTTGTGGTGCTCAAAATAATTGTAGAGGTGAGTACCTACGACCTTGAGGTTAATATGGTATATTTAGTCTTTATCCAATGATAACTCTGAGTAACCCTTTCCCTCATATAGACGCTTTCTGACGCCTCTGCAGCAGACGGCTTTTTGAAAACATAGTAACAAAAGAAGATATTGCACAAAACGTGCAATTTCTCCTTTTGTCACAATGTTTTCCACTTTTAGTCATAGTTTATCCATTCAATTATAGAGATTTTCCATTATTTGACAAAATATGTTCAAAGTCGTCTGCTGCAGAATTGTAGTATGAGGGAAAGGGTTAACTGATCCCTTTTTGCACACCATGCAACAAATTTGCAGCAGGCGACTTTGAAAACATTTAAGTCTGAAATATGAAAAATCTTTATAAATGAAAGAAAACTTATTGAATAAGGTTGTAAACAGTGTGGCAAAAGAAGCAATTGCTCATTAGGAGCAATCTCTCCTTTTGCCTCAATGTTTTTAAAAGTCGTCTGCTGCAGAGGCGTCAGAAAGCGTCTGTATGTGGGAAAGGGTTTAAATTAACCCTTTGCTCTGATACTCAAAGGAATAGTCTGGTGGAGTACCAACAACAGCAGTATTAATAATGTGATATCTTTTTACCCTGACTTCATGCAAAACAGTTGTAAATACATCTTGTTACAATATTTAGTTACTGGGGTTTTGAAATGAAGCCTGGTCATTAACCCTTTCCCTCATATAGACGCTTTCTGACGCCTTTGTAGCAGACGGCTTTTTGAAAACATAGTGACAAAAGAAGAAATTGCTCAAAACGAGCAATTTCTCCTTTTGCCACAATGTTTTCCACTTTAAGTCATAGGTTATAACCATTCAATTTTAGGGATTTTCTATTTTTTGACAAAATATGTTCAAAGTCGTCTGCTGCAGAATTGTTGTATGGGGGAAAGGTTTAAAGTGGTCTCTATCCTATGATATCTCTCTTATAACTCAATATAATCCTATGTTGTGGATCTCGGATAAGTGTTTGTATCGATAACAAAAAAAGGATTTTTTGGGAGGTCAAATAGGAATTGAACAACATGAAATACGCCCCCTTGTCTAGTTCCCCTGACTACTATTGGCACCCAGACAAGGTGATTTGTCGGGTTTATTACTAACCATAACGACGACGAGTCACTTTGTTTTTGATGTGAAGTGTATTAATGTGCCTTTGTAATCCTTTCTCACATGTAAACGAATTGTGTCACATCTGCTGATTAGAAAACTTTCTAAAACAGTGTGGCTAAGGCAGAAATTGCTTGCAGTGCCACAATGTTTTCTACTCTATTAAATGGTTACATCGTCATTTGTAGAGATTTTCAATAAGTTGCCTAGATGTTTTCAAAGTGATCTACTGTAGATTTGTCGTATGTGAGAAAGGGTTTTAATTATAATGTGGTTAACATTCTGTATTTAGGTTATTTAGGTTGTCTATAATATTATGCCGTTATAATGTGTATTTGAAACGTAATATTCAAGACAATATGTGTTAATGTGTCGTCTATGTACCTGTGTAAACCACATGCAGTACTCACTCAATTGAAAATGTTTGTAAAATCGCGAATGAAAAGTTATCGCATAAGTTCACTTACCTTATGAGGCTGTACTGTGTATGCATTAGTGATATTATTGAGGAATATTGTCCCAAATGCCCCGTATTAGCATGGTTTTTTTCTATAATTTATTTGCATTGTTCAAATTACTAAGTTCTTAACAGCATGTATATAGGTTAGACTTCTACTGTAATTACATACTTTGCTTTATTCAGATAGAGAACAAATAGTATGGGTCATTTTACTTGATAGGTATATACATATCTACGGGTCTCCTAAGTTCATGATCATAAGCATTAAAATAAACAATATTGTCAAGTACAAGATGAGTATTTAGACATCAGAAAATAATAACACACTTCTCAATTGACTGCCATTACAAAGTCATGGGAGAAAAAGACGACGATAATGACGTCGCGAACTAAGGTAGATCATAAAGTTGAAATGCCCTGCATCATGGTGCCCTTGTTTAGTTTATAGAGAAAGTATAAGAATGTTTACGGACAGACATTTCGAAACAAGAAGGATTCAATGTATTTAGAAAAATGTGAACATTTATGTTGTATATACTAAAATGACTATTGTCAGAGAAATATGTCGTCAATCGTGACGATCTCTTCTTACAAAGTGTTTCTTTGTATATCAATTGCTTCATGCAAAATGGACAGCCTCGACGGTGTAGTGGTAGCATTCGAGGTCGGGGGTTCAATCCCTAGCCGGATTATACCATTTCGCTTCCCTCGTTGGCACTCAGGATTGCAGAGTTCGCATAAGGACTGGCTGGCTGGTGTCAGGATAATTGGACCAGTAGTACTGGTATCTTACCCAGGAAACGCCGTGATATAACTGAAAAATGGTTTAACAAAACAATCAATCAATCATGCCAAATGGTTGTAACTATATCTTGCATGTAGCCGACAACCATTGTAGATTGAGGAGGTCATTGTATAACTGTAACAGCAAAGCATGTTAAAAGCAACAAACATAATGTAACAGATAGGTTGTAGTTCTGGTAACTTACACAGGACACACTATGGTATAATTGTAAAAATAGTAAAAGTACATTAATTATAAGAGTGTTTCTTGTGATACCTTTTGAATGTGTGCTACTCATTGTGTTGATGTTCTGATGGCAAGATTTAACAATGTAAAAAAAAAGAAAACAAAATCTTTGTGAAATTGTTATCGTTTTGTACAATCTCATTGGCATAGTAAAACATTGAGTAGCATATTGGTTGCAATCAAAAGGAGAATCCGCCGAGGTAAAGTGGTTAGCGTCGGGGATTTGAAACTGGGCATCCCGGGTTTGATCTCCAGTCGCGGCATGACGGTCTGAGATCATGGTGGAGTGCCCATGGGCAAGGCACATTTTGTAGCCCATGTACTGGTTTGTTTACCCAGGGATCATGAATAAGTGAACTATCGCCGTGATATAATTAAAATAATGTTGAAAGCCGTGTAAAACCATAAAAAAAACGCTCAAAAGATTGACTTAACAAAATGAAGTTATTCATTTTTAGTGAATGATAATTGCTGTGTAACTAATTGCTAACAAATAGAAGTGGGGTTAAAATTAACTTGGATTGAGTGTGAGAAATCTGATCTCTCTGATTGAGGTCATTTCATACAGTTGGTCAATTGTCTAAGTCATGCGAAAAATAAATATATTTCTGCTCCTCCCAATACCCCACCGGCCACAAAGGCGTTGTATAATTGTCATAGCATTGTCCGTCTATCCGTGTGGGCCTAGCGTTCTCTTCCATACCATTCCAAGCATCCAGTGGCTGACTTTCAATTGTACATGTATAAAACTTATCGTTGTACTGTTTAAGATACAGTATGTACAGTGACGTAAAGACAACTAATTTGAGAAATGTTAACAATGAAATAAGAGTTTATCCGGAATTGTTGAAAGATTGTTATTTTATTTATTACACGTTTTACTTATTTTATATTTTTATTTGAATGTGTATATAAATTCTCTAGAAGGTCCATTGATTGCTCATTGTGAGCAATTTCTCTTTTTTCAAATCGAGGGCTTCATGCAAAACGGTTGTAGTTACAACCGTTTTGCATGAAACCATCGAAAATGAGTCTACCAGTGGGAAAGAGTTAATCCCCCCCTTTTTCCCACATACAGCAATTCTGCATCAGACGACTTTTGAAAATCTCTATACATGAAGGTTTTATAACTGAAAAAAAGTTGATAAACCATCAATGACTGGAACTGATGCAGATTTTTATCTACACATTCTTAACCCTTTCCCTCATTTGACAATTCTGCAGCAGACGACTTTGAACATATTTTGACAAAAAAATAGAAAATCTCAATAATTGAACGGAAAACCTATGACCAAAAGTGGAAAACAATGTGGCAAAAGGAGAAATTGCTCGTTTTGAGCAATTTCTTCTTTTGTCACTATGTTTCAAAAAGTCGTCTACTGCAGAGGCGTCAGAAAGCGTCTTGATGAGGGAAAGGGTTAATTTAATTTAGTATAATTAATGTAACAATTATTTTTATTTCCCCCCCTTTGTACAATGTTATGAACAACATTATTATTATTATTATTATCATTGCTATTATTAGGTTAAACAATTTTAAGTTCTGTTTTTCTTCACTGATTTTCACAGTCCAAACGGTCATTGTAATGACGCAAGTATAGCGACCACTTTTCTTAAATTAAGAAGCACCTAGCAAGAAAACAATTCGATGGCACCTTTTTATTTATATTTTTGGTACTTATATTTCTGTATCAATGAAATAGGGGGCATTCTTACAGCCACTTTCACTGTTAATGTCTCTTGTGGTTTAGGAAACACTCTTTGAAACACATTGTCCTATAACATACATTGCTTTTTGAACTCCAACTAAGTAATAGTAGTCATATATAGCTCTCGGAATCTAGAAGTGCTTTGAAGAATCTCGCATAGCTAAGCGGGAAAGCATGGAACACTTTTGTGATTGGACTTACTGGATGTGATCCCAGATTGCAGCCGTCACGGTGGAGTACAGACATATTAAGTCGAGGGCTTGGCGTGAAACGGTTGTAACTAAAATTTGTACTTTTTTACCAAGGTTAATCACCTCGCCATAAAGTCTGTATAAGCGTTTTTCTCGGTAAACAATGTAAATGTAGGTGCCATTGCTCGTTCTGAGCAACGGCACTCCTAAATTTGCATTGTTTACACAGGGGTCAAAATTGCCCCTAAACCAGGGTTTTTCAAAATAGGTTTTTAGTTACAACCGTTTCACACCAAGCCCTCGAGTCATTATCCCAGCATACTACATAGCTCTTGCTATAACTGAAATACTGTTGAAACAAAAAACAATTTCAACGATAAGAATCACGCATACAGGTGTTATTGGTAATGTCAATTTGAAGCAAGAATTTATATTACAACATTAATTTGTACGAGCTATGGTTTTACTGTATCGAATAAGCATGCAGCAAACGCGCTAGTCCTCTTGATTGACTTTGGAGTTCAAAAAGTTCATATAAGTTTCATACGATTCAAACAGTGTTCTTGCCACAGGAAATATTCAATTGCTCAACAACTTGGACCTGATCTTGACCTTTTTTGCCAAGATGTATATTTCGTTGACATACAGGTAGCTTTAACCCCTTTCCCCACAAAGAGACGTTTTCCGTCGCCTCTGCTGCATACGACTTTCGGAAAAAGTGTGACAATAGGAGAACTTACTTAAAACAAGCAGTATCTCCTTTTTACCACAACGTTTTCAACTTCATACCTTCATTTTAGGAGATTTTCCGTGTTTTTGCCTTTGATAATTTCTAAGTTTTCTGCTGTACAATTGTTGTATGTGGGAAAGGATTAACTCCTTGGCACTCAGGATAAGGGTTAGCGTTATGACTGTTGCTGGTGTCACTGACTAACCCTTTCCCACATACAGACGCTTTCTGACGTCTCTGCAGAAGACGACTTTTGAAAACGTTGTAGCAAGTGGGGAAATTGCTCATGAGAAATTTCTCCATTTGCCAAAACGTTTTCAACTCTACTCAATAGATATACTTTCGTTTGAAGAAGTTTTTCATATTTTTGCGCAAATCTTTTATAAGTCGTCTCCTGCAGATTAACTTATTTCGGAAAGGGTTAAATGAACTGGTAGTACTGGTAACATTCCTTGACATCTTTACGGACCAGTAGTACTGGTAACATACCCAGGAAACGACATGATATAATTAAAAAGATGTTGAAAGCTGCTTAAAACACAACACAAACGAAGGAGGGGATCAGGTTAACTTTGTTGAGTCATACTTTCTTAGACCACCAAATATCACCAATAAACAAAGGCCCACCCACATTTTCACTGTCACGCCAAATACAGCCAATACACACGGTACACCCTTGTTAAGTTTTAACTTTTAAATAACTCTTTCTGAGTAAAAATCAGCAATTTGCTTGCAATATAATTATTCACCATTTATCAAACTTGTCCATCAAACACCAAGGGTTCTATAAAAGTTTTCACTGCCATTAGATAAAAAAAACAAAAAAAAATTCTATGAAATAGATTTGAATATTTTGTTTTCACAAAATTGTAATCCCCCACCCACCTACCTTTTGTACACTGAGTGATATTGTTTCCCATTCTCAAACTATTTTAACTTTTTCTTTAATAACAATAATTATTCAAGAGACGTCTTAAAAATGTGTTTTGAGAAGGAGAAATTGCAAATGTTTTTACCATGTTGCGAGCCTTTCACTTTCATATGTCCAGTTTTTTGCAGCAGTCATGGTGGGATACCCGTAGACTAGGCCATGCACTGGACAGTCAATGCTGACTTATCTGTGCGCGGTCGCAGTGATACAACTATGTTGTAAGACTCGATGCCTATTTTGCATCAAACCATTTGTCCTTAGATGCAGAGAGGACTTTAAAAAATGGTAGAAATGTCTCTCCCACATTGGTGCACAGGATGGTGGAGCTAGCAGTTTGATTGACTCGCTGGTGTTAGGTTAAATAAACCAGTAGTACTGGTAATTCACCCAGAAAAGTTGTGAAATAACTGAAATCTTGTGGAAAGCACCAGTTAACACCACACAAACCAAACCTAGATGCTGTATTATTTTTCCTTAGATGTGTACTATATGCCTTAACCCCTTTCCCTCATATAGACGCTTTCGGACGCCTCCGCAGCAGACAGCTTTTTGAAAACATAGTGACAAAAGAAGAAATTGCACAAAACGTGCAATTTCTCCTTTTGCCACAATGTTTTCCACTTTTAGTCATAGGTTATCCATTCAATTATGGAGATTTTCTCTGTTTTGACAAAATACGTTCAAAGTCGTCTGCTGCAGAATTGTCGTATGAGGGAAAGGGTTAACCACAAACTTACCCCAATTAACTGTTTATATTCACAAACGATGGAGCACAAACTCTATCCTGTATTTGACCCCAATTAACTTTTTATATTCACAAACAATGGAGCACAAACTCTGTTCTGTATTTGACCCCGATTAACTGTTTACATTCACAAACGATGGAGCACAGACTCTATTCTGTATTTGACCCCGATTAACTTTTTATATTCACAACCAATGGAGCACAATCTCTGTTCTGTATTTGACCCCGAATAACTGTTTATATTCACAGACGATGGAGTACAAACTCTAGATTCTGTATTTGACCCCAGATCACAGTTTACATTCACAAATTGATATGACACGTCCTATAGAGCACACATTTTACTCTGTAACTACACAATCTTCTATAAGGAATCCGAATTCAGTGTGGTTAGTGAACTGCGCTAAAAGTGCGTCAAATATTAGTGTTAAGTTAAGATCTTTCCTGACTGTTTTTACTTCTTATGCCTTTTGCTGTTATATCGTTTTGTTTTTCTAATCTTATTGTGATATGATAGAAATGAAAACTTCGTAAAACCCTAATTAACTGAACTAATCTTGCTTATAATAGAATACAATCGATAATTAAGATTAAGTATTAAATTAAGTATTTACTGTACACAGTGAAAAGTATAGAAATGACACTTCAAATGACTTACTTGTGACCTTATGTTATATTTTGCTGGGAATTAATTAAGTTGTCATGGTGGCATTCCTTTGGGCAAGGCACAGCCGTTTCGATCCTTGGGTTTTGTCATACTATGAAATGATGAACCGATGGTAGAACGAGGAGTAAATAGGGCTTTCTTATATAATATCTATCTTAGCACTCATTAACCCTTTCCCTCATACGACAATTCTGCAGCAGACGACTTTGAACATATTTTGTCAAAACATAGAAAATCTCCATAATTGAATGGATAACCTATGACAAAAAGTGGAAAACATTGTGGCATACGGAGAAATTGCACGTTTTGTGCAATTTATTCTTTTCTCACTATTTTTTCAAAAAGCCGTCTGCTGCAGAGGCGTCAGAAAGCGTCTATATGAGGGAAAGGGTTAAAACCTATGTTGTGAGTTTTCAAAAGAATTGTCTCAGTGAGACGATTCTTTTTAGTACCCACAACATAGGTTTTGGAGGTCAAATAAGGATTTTAGAGCATGAAAAACGCTCCTTATCTAGAGCTCTGGTAGGTATGGCTTCCCATCTCAGGGTTGCATAGATATGATAATATATAATGCCCCATTGTCACGTTAAATGTATATTGGTATCAATGGCCAGGAAACACCATGATATAACTGAATTAATGTATATAAATTGGGCATGGCACTTTTCCTAAGTGTTTAAACTGGGTTTGTTACCTAGATATCAAGGACAATTGTACCATCGCCATGACGAAACTAGAGTACTGTAGAAAAATGAAAAAAAACCTAAGAAAACAAAATTAATAAAGAAGTAGTTTATTTCATTAAACATTATGTGCAGAACAAAAGGGGTGGTGGATTTATTATTCTTATGTTACATTTATATTTTTATTGTGGTGATAAGCGGGAAAAGGGAGTCAATATCAGGCTTTTAAGTTGCTTTTTGGTGCGTATCTAACCCTTTCCCTCATATAGACGCTTTCTGACGCCTCTGCAGCAGACGGCTTTTTGAAAACATATTGACAATAGAATAAATTGCACAAAACGTGCAATTTCTCCTTTTGCCACAATGTTTTCCACTTTTTGTCATAGGTTATCCATTCAATTATGGAGATTTTCAACAAAATACGTTCAAAGTCGTCTGCTGCAGAATTGTCGTATGAGGGAAAGGGTTAAATAAATGTAACTCTACCAACCAACTAGTTTTACCATTAACAAGAAATATTAATTATAAAACGCATTGATATTACCGATTTATCTTTACGGGTGCAATAAAACGGTATAAAGCTAGTATGACCTGTTACAAAATGAAATATGATTCTTCTTTTGACAATCCTATGAGGCAATTAATAATATTTATCATCGTTACAATACTTTTCCCTACTCTATAAATACCAACATGTCCACGTTACCCTGCATTTCAATGTCTTGTTTCAATAATTGTATTGCATGTATTTTAATTACAAACGTATTGAATATATTAACAATTATAGCGAAATAACACAACAAATATTGCATCTATTTTCAGAATCATTTGACTTCAACCGAAATATATGTATTTATTTGAATCATGCTGGGTTAAAACAGCTAAGGATATTTTATGGAACAGATAAGCCTGCACATTCTCACAGTCTAACGTTGACATTGACCTTCATTTACGCTCCCAGAGCAAGCACACGGAGGTGTTTTTGAGACCTAGGACATATCGCCCTACCTAGAAATAAACTTTTGTTGCTATAGGGTGAAGTGATATAGGCAAGGTGCAAGAAAACAGCAATAAATTTCGTCGCATTATTCTTACTTAAGATTTCCAGGCACCATCGCTAACTTTGCTTATAGAACATTCAATATTTAAGTATCTGAATTAGCTACGTCATGCTACAACTGGCTTCATGTTGGATCGCAGAGCTCAGTTTAAAACCAAGTCACATTGTGGGAATATGCAGGACAATTTGTGGATTATGTTCAAAAGCTTGTTTTACCGTCATTAAACCAACCCAAAGACTGCTTGTGTTTCAAATCACATCAACTATCCTCTATTAATATCGTAAATTTCGGTTGTCAATACGGTTACAATTGTTCAGTATGGGTTTCATTGGAGACTGGTGACCGGCCTTATGATTATGTTGAGCGGTTGCTTTCATCAAACCCAGACTGATCGTATGTAAAATCACATTGTATTCTCCTAATCTGACACCCATTGTTCTTGTAGATGGATATGAACGCATTAGCTATGCAGGCGGGTAGTCCATTGGGCTATGAGGTAAGGGAGATAACTCTTCATAATTTATATCAGACCAGAATATATAGCTTTTTTTTTTTATATAGAATTATTATGTGAATTCTTAGACAATTGTTTTAGACAATTCTTGGTATATATATAGATAAAGTTTTGATATACACATATTTTTTTGTTATACAAGACGGGTAAGGAGAGAGAGTTTTGGGTCACACAACAATGGTTTACTACAGGAACCAAACTTTTCATAATCTGACAACCTAGGAAAAACGTTGGTCTCATTGTTGTCTTAAATCACACTAGCATTTTTTCTTTTACAGAATATAATGTCTACGAATATATTTTTCAATTAACCTATTTATTACACGGAATTCCTACTAGAACATGTTCACAATACCTTTCACCGAGTCATGATCACACTTAATCACAAACTTTATGTGTGACAAGAATGGCCTAGGTTGCACTGTTTCTATTTCAATGTTTTTATTTTTGCAAAAACATACTTATTTCACATATTCCGTCGTAAAACAGAAAATGTACAGAGCAGAAAAAATGCCTACTTAACCATTTTGTAGTATTTGGAATGCTTGTTGTTTGGTGTTTATTCAGTCGATGAAAAAAAAAGGGCTTTCGTATGTGAATTTGAATCCTTGCTTGGCCTTTCGTTCATACCGATGTTGAGGAAAAAAAATGGGACTAGCGTTATTCGTTTTCTGCCAATTGACTAAAAGTCTATGTGGAACGGTAGCCAGATGTCTAGGGATAATACCAGGATTTTCATTTCTGGTTTGAGAGAGTCGTCACATGTGGTTCGTTGAACTGGCTGATGTGATCAAATGGAATACTGTTGAAAAAAAAAGGCGTTAAAGTCCAACTTATCAATCAATGTCCCGTTAATTTCAATCTTTTAATACGCAATACTTCGTGTATCTTCTCGTTTTTATGCTGATAAACATGAATTGAATTGCTTTCTATTCAAAGATGCATTTCTTATTTATAGTAACATTTTCATATTCATACTAACATTGTCTTTCTATTCATAGATACATGTTTTATTTATAGTAACACTTTCTATTTATAGATACACCACGCCATGATGCATCCTTCGGTTTCGGCCACCTTGCCACACCCATCTATGGGGGCTACGCCTATTTTCACTAGCCCACTTGGGGCCATGTCACAGGTAAGGTATATCCAATCACACAGTTTGAAAACAAAACAGAAATAAAACGGCTTTTCATGTAGCACCGAGATCATTGTTTCATTTACTCAGGGTTTCCCACTCTACACTGAAAACTTGAAAACAAAAATGGCTGAATTTCAAAAAAAAAATTGCCTTGAAATTTAAAAGAACTTTACAGATGATCTTGAAATTTGAATTTATTTTCACCTTGAAATTTCAAAGAAACTTTAAGATGACCATGAAATATCTTTACCTGTTAGGGTTATTTTTCTAAGGAGGGGCAAAAAATGAAGACTCAAATTAGGCTTAGACACAAATCTTGGTCTAAGGTGTTTTGATATTACATGTATTGTCATAAATCACATATAGCAGGAAAGAGGTTTAATCCTTCCCCACAAACGACAAATCTGCAGCAGACGAAATTTAATCACCCGGAGAAAAAAATGGACAATCTATTATTACAATGGTTAAGTTTTTGAAGAGAGTTGAAAAGAATGTGGCAATAGGTTAAATTGCTAATCATGAGCAATTTCACCTTTTGCCAGAATGTTTTAGAAAGTTGTCTGCTGCAGAGGCATCAGGAAGCATCTGTTTGTGGGAAAAGGTTCAACATTTAAACAATATACTTGAGTAATTCTACATTCTTCATGCGACCTTGAATTCCATATTGAAAATAGAGTGGGGAGCCTTGTTTCCCTTGTTTAATTTTTATTTTCATAATATCCGCTTTTTTTTATATCTGTGAGGGTATATATATATATAAACACATAGCTAATGAAACCCCAAAAAGCATTTTGAGGCATCTACAGCAAGCGACGTTTGTGACGAAAGGAACAATTCCTCATAATGAGCAGTTTCTCCTATTTTTTCACAATATATTCAATCTGATACTTTTATACATATAAATGTCGAGTCCCGGTAGCTCAGTCGGTAACGACGCGGGCTGTCATTTTGAATCCCGGCTCAGCCAACTTTCTTTCCGACGTTTGACAAAAGTTATTGCGACATGCGTCATTCGTCTTCCACCAATGGGCTAAGTCTATGTGGAAAAGCAGCCAGTTGCTTGGGAAGATTGTTGTGTGGAGTACTGGTGTGAGAAAACCAGGAAACACATGAGTAGGTGAACTGGCCGCCGTGATATGAGAAATTGTTAAAAACGGCGTAAAACACCAATCAATCAATCAATATACATATAGATTTTTCATATTTCCAAAGTTGCCTGCTGCAGATTTGATGTATGTGGAAAGGGGTTAAGTTCCTCCACATTGTAGTCTATCTTCCAGTCTTGATTTAATTTAGTTGGGTAAGTTATTACTTCTTACCGTCAGTCAGTTGATGAATGGAGGCATAGGAAGGCAGAAAATTTCCCCAGGGTGTTTCATTAGCTCGTGTGTAAACACCTTTTAAACCAATTTGCCTTACTAGCAATTCTGTTAACATATGTATTTACGTTTTTCGAGTGGCTTAATTGTTTATGTATGTGAAGAAGATGATGATTAAAGAACATTTTGTCGGAACGTCACAACTCAACATGTCAATGTCCCTTTTGAAAGTGCTTTGTTATAATATCCTATTGTTATTCAAGGTTTTATTTAATTTGGTTTTATGAACCAACTTACTGGCAGCTAATTCATAACTTACCACAAAAAAAAATTGAATTGAAAAGGAAGAATTACAAATACGAGACTGTTCCTGGTTATTAACCCAGAGGTCAAGGATAAGTGTTCTGTTTGTGTTATGTAACAGCAATTTTGTTAAGCAAATCAAGTTTCCTACCCTAGTACTGGTTTGTGACCCAGGGATTATGAAAAAATGTACTGTTTGTGTAATAAAATTGAAATACCGTCGGTTCTTTGGAGAGTTTCCTATCCTAGAACTGGGTTGTGACCCTGAGGGATCATGTATAAGTGTACTGTTTGTATGATGTAACTGAAATACCGTCGGTTCTTGGGAGAGTTTCCTACACTAGAACTGGTTTGTGTATAAGTGTACTGTTTGTATGATGTAATTGAAACACTGTTGGTGCATTGAGGTGTACCAATGGGCGAGGCATATTTTCATAGCCTTGTACTGACCATAGTTTAATGGGCGAGGCATATTTTCATAGCCTTGTACTGACCATAGTTTAATGTACAGTGTTTGTCATAATGCTAACATAGTAAACAGTCCATCTGATTTGAATATGGGTTACTTTGCTTGAAATTTTCTTTTTCACATATGAATGTCACTATCATCAATAACAACACTATTAGCTGACTGTTCTTAGCGGTCGTTCACTATAGCTGCCACCACATGTCTGGTGATGGTTTGCAACTTCGGCTCATGGATTTGTTTTGTAATTGATACCAAGAAGTCACAACAGTCATGAAATAGGCAGTAGTTTTCGAGTTTAGCGATTTGTGTGTTTCTGACTGTTTATTCACCGTCATAGATAAATGGCACTTTCGTAGAAATCACAATCTTGTTTTTGGATGTGTTTGTGGAACTTCAAGCAGTGACAGATGTCATGTTATTTTAACTTGGTAGTCATGATATTATTGAAAGGATAAGATGAAAGGTAGAGTTTGTTTTCCATTTAAAAATATTGATAGGAAAATGCCCTTGTCTTGTATTGTTTTGTCTTTTCCAGTATGTCGACATTACTGTCTCAAAAGTTTACTCCTGGAAGTCTAAATTTCTTTTAGAATTTGTTTCACATACTTTAGTGTTTGATTTGTTTGTTTGATTAGGGCTGGGCTGTGCTCTGTTTAGTTCGGTTATTTCACTGCAATAGTTCACTTATTCATGGTTCCTAGGTTAACACATCTGTACCAGGCTAGGCAATGTGCCTTGCCTAGGGCACTCCACAATGACTACTTTGACTGGTGATCAAACCCGACGCTAACCACCCGACCAAGGCCAGGAGTCGGTGAACTGTTGCTGTATTGAAACTTAAATCATTTTTGTAAAATGGAGCAAACCCCCAATAAACCAAATTCTAATTGAAAATTGTCTGTAATGGTAATTTAACTGCCATATAAAAAAATAATGAATATCTTTGCATCTCGCATCTCGCACATTATATAATGAACGTCAAAGCTGTAATTAAATGTCACTGGTGCTTTATTCTCCATGTCAACTGAACAGTTGCATTTACAGGACTAATTAGTCATTGAGCACACTATATAGTTCTATGTGGAATGACCTTATTGTGTATTCGTCTTGCAACAGTTCAATTGATGGGGACTATACCCTGATTCCAAACTTTTTCTTTTATTTATATATGTTAGCACCTAAATTTGATGCTTCATGTGCTTCTATTGTTGACGCGGATAATTTGGCCTTTGATAGAGTGGTAACATGTTTAAATTTAATGCCGAGTGTCAGATTGACTCATATGGATCATCTCTCTCTGGCATAAGTCCATTACAATTTCAGATGACTAGATAAGGAACAGTAAAGAGCTCTTGTTTCCATGCTATGTCTGTTAGGACTCATTAACATTTCATTAGAACTATTCTTTTGAACACCCAAAACCTAGGCTTTGGAGGTCAAATAATGATTTAAGAACATCAATATTTAGTTACAACCGTTTTGCATGAAACCATTGATATATGACCAATGTACACGGAATCAATATGCACAGGCGCGTACTTTGATCTTATTTGACATTTAAAACCTATGTTGTGGGTACTCAAAATAAGCGTGTCAGTGAGACAATTCTTTTGAGTACGCACAACATAGGATTTGGTTGAGTAATATTACGGAGAAATATTGTGGGGAAAAGACCAGTTCACTCCCTCTTATCTAGTCATCTGCACGCAGATCTTTGCCCATACTATGATAACTGGTATGGTATTCATGAAGTATGGCTCAAGACCTTCCAATTACTGGGACCAAAGCATGGCATCACCGATTGGTCACTTTGGCTGTTCAGAATATCATGAGCTCACTTCAGGTATCATTAACCCTTTCCCTCATACGACATTTCTGCAGCAGACGACTTTGAACGTATTTTTTCAAAACATAGAAAATCTCCATAATTGAATGGATAACCTATATGACTAAAAGTGGAAAACATTGTGGCAAAAGGAGAAATTGCACGTTTTGTGCAATTTCTTCTTTTGTCACAATGTTTTCAAAAAGCCGCCTGCTGCAGAGGCGTCAGAAAGCGTCTTTATAAGGGAAAGGGTTAATATGAAAATTAACTGACTCCTGATTTTAGTGCATCATTCAGCCCACTGCACTCGAAAACTAGGTAGACATGGTACTTAAGTGATTGTTTGGTACATTCACGAAGGTACTGTGTCTAAATGTGTTCCAAGTGCATTGGACGGAATCATGTGTTTAGAGACCAAGGTCAATTTATTTTCACAATACAATGATAATGCTTTGACTTCTCTTCGACTTTATAAAATGAAATTTGCGATAACTTGCTTGAACCCAATAGAAGCACATTATACAATGCGTGTACTACAAACTATGTTTATATTCCTACCCAAGTATTCGCCCATGATTGCACTGTTGAAAATGCCATATTGACGTTCAAATTTGAGTTTTTAATTTACATTGCAAGCTTAATGCAAATTATTCAATTAATGATTTGGTAATTCACTATAGAAAAGTATGTAACTTGTACATTTTCTTTGTAATTTTCAATAATTATAATAATAATGAAAATTATATTAAAACTTAAAAATATTCTTCAATTACTATGTAGTAGCTTATCTGGATGGAAATTCACTAAGATGAACGTCAGTGTGGCATTAATGCTATTGTTTTAACCATCACATGTTTCCATTAGATGATGATGATCTTTACAAATTATTGTATTTATAACTGACAGGTGAACTGGTCCTACGGACAGTGGGATCGTCAACAGCCCACGAACATTCACGAGGTACCGTTTCTTCCTATTTTACAGCACAATTGTCCAAATGGTCCAAATTTTTCGTCTCTGTGAATTCAGCTATCGCATGATGAACACACAACAAAAGTCAGTTACACAGAAGGAATATGTATAAAAAATATGCTGACATTATGTTATTCACCATGCGACAGCTCAATTAACATGGGTAAATACCGAACCGCGGTCAATTGATTTTCACAATATGTCAAGAGGTATGCTGACCTGTCAGTTTTAAAAACCAATTATTTGTTTTGTTTAATCTTTTGCAATGCAATATATTGTTTGACCGTGGTCGGAATCTTGAAAACTCTCTCTTATTGTATACAGGTGAACGGAGCGGCCAGCTCACCCGGGATCCCTGGGTTGTCCCAAAACTCCCCCTGTTCAACGTTATTCGTTGCTAACTTAGGCCAATTCTCATCTGAACAAGAACTAAAAGATTTATTTAGCAGGTAGGTTCATATACCCGATCTCCGCGGTTATCTTTCCCTTTTCTTGGATGATGCCACGTTTTTTTAAAAAGTGAAACTATAGGATGTTGACCTAATTCTGACCTAATGTTTTCCAGTGATATGTGTCGCCTTTTATATCATTGTCTAAGTTGTGATCTATTTTTGTGAAAAAGACGTGTTTGGAAAAAAAGATACACGACCAATAGATTGGATTTGATGATAATTCATAAATGTCATTAACATGTACACGCTTTATGCATAGGTCAGGGTCAGGTCGATCATTTCCCGCTGTAATATGTCATAAAATTATCTATGTCATATGACAAGGTCTTAATGTGAGAAATATGTAATTACTTAACATTGCAAGATGTGTTTACAACTATTTTACATTCAGTCATCAATGGGTTATTCAAGGGAGGTAATAAAACCAGATGATATACATAACATACGTGAATAGCCAACTAGAAGCCTTCTTACAGATGTACATATCTCCGAGAGTCTAAGGCATTATGAGCCGTTCCACGAGAAAACCAACAGTATGGACTGCGTAATGTATCAACCCAGATCAGCCTGCGCAATCCGCGCAGCCTGATATGGGCCAACACAGGGGGATAGAGGTATAGAGTAATGATTCTTGAAACAGAAAATCCAGAGGAGGTGAAAATTGTCTGTACGGGTTAGCCTGCGCGGAATGCTTAGCCCCGTGGGACGGCTCATATGTTTATCTGTAAGAACAGTCTACTGCACTATTTAAGTTTCTCAGTCCCCTCAAGACATACATAAAATGTGAATAATTTTAATTTTACGGGTTCATGTATACAATTTCTTATAACCTAGCTATTTTATTCTGATTGAAAATAAGGAGTCATATGCAAAATGTTTGTATCACTTATTATTGACATCGATGGTTTATTTCGTGCTGTTTAATTGAAAGGAACCCGCGTTGGCAAAGTACTAACCATGTTGGATTGTGGCTTGTTTGCATCGATCATTATGAAAGGCACTTGGGACATGTTATAGTCTAGTACTTGGTTATCAGACAGGAAGCATGAATAAGTGTTATAAAGCCGTGAATAACTACTAGATCTACAATGTTGAAAAATAAAAAGAACTTTTAGTGTTCCTGTCACTGATAAGGGGCATCAGGGTCTTTCAAATAGTACTATTTGAAAGACCCTGGGGGCATGGATACATTTTTTTATATCTTGATATAACTATTAAAGTATTTTTTAAGTTATATTATAAAGTCCGACTGAAGGAATTTTATTCAAGATGTTTTAATATGGGAGGAAAATAATACATATGCAATCGCGCAACTTCACTATAACTACCCTTTCCTTCAAAGCAGTCAAAATGGGACACATCTGCAGCAGGCGACTTTTGAACAGATTGTGGCATAAGAAAATGCTCATGAGGAGCAATTCGATCTTTTGCGATAATGTCTGAAACATTTATCCAGTAATTCATACTTTCATGTTTTCAAATCCCTCTGTTGCAGAGCCTCTGAGGTGTGCTACTTGGGAAAGGGTTGAAGGTGTTCTATACGTACAATCTCCAACTGATACAAACATTCGGCATTGAACATCATATTCTCCGTCTGGATATATTTACTACATTATTATGTTGCATCACTCAATTAAAAGCGACGCTTTTAGTGACGTCACATTGTATTGTTTGTCCGTCACAGCACAATATTAATGACGTTAAATAGTTCCTTTGTTCATGATACATGAACTTGTTATTATGACGTCATATGTTTGAGCTTTATGATGCAATAAAATCATTTAGTGACGTCACAAATTCCCCCATATTTTCTTAATCACGCCACACGGAATGCTAACCTTTAGATTTCACCTAAGATTATTTTAGTAGTTTTCTTCTTTTCCAAACTGCCATCGCTATTCTCATTTTACTTTCTCTGTCTTTATAACGATTGTTGTTCTAATAAAACATGTATGTACTAAATAACCATATTAAGACCAAGGGGTATATTTTTCGATCCATTTTAGTATGTCGTTTAAAAAAAATAGTTCTACCATTTACAACGACTTTTTAAAAGCTATTTCCTGTATTAGAAAAAAAAAGAAAATTCCGATTCAGATCATAGCAAAGACATAAGATAGTATGAGGGAAAGTATTATAACCCTTTCCCTCATACGACAATTATGCAGCAGACGACTTCGAACATATTTTGTCCAAAAAATAGAAAATCTCTATAATTGTATGGATTTACAGACTATGACTAAAAGTGGAAAACATTGTGGCAAAAGGAGAAATTGTTCGTTTTGAGCAATTTCTTCTTTTGTCAGTAGGTTTTCGTAAAGCCGTCTGTTGTAGAGGCGTCAGAAAGCGTATATATGAGGGAAAGGGATAACTGATGCATCTTTGAATTATTTATTCTGACGCGGATGCAGTCATACCACAACATTCCTATGTTGAATATTCGAGAACATGTTGTGGTATAACTGCGCAAGACCCTGAACTGCGGTACTGTTGAGAACAGAGGAAAACACAATGTAAACAAACAAATGAATTGCAATTTCCCATGTTACAAAATAGAATCATAATTGAATTTTTGATTTCGTTTAGATATTAACATTTTGTATAAAATTAGAAAACGTTACTTTTTTTTACAGTTTTCAAGGTTTCAACAGATTAAAAATGTACAATAAAGGAGGGTCGCCTGTAGCTTTTGTAGAATATGTGGATGTAAAACAAGCTCAAGATGCACTCAATAGACTCCAGGGTTTTGTACTACTCTCGTCAGATCGAGGAGGCATCCGTATTGAATACGCTAAACATAAAATGGGCGAGGTCGTTGCGATGTAACACGTGACGACACGAGAAATCACGTGCTAATGCCATATCAAGGTGAATAATACAACATTGAAGTGTTACTTGAGCGTAAGGGAATTTTTTGTAAACTGATTATCGACGGAAATGTTATATAGACGTTTGCCGGTAATACTAAGTGCGATTTTCACCATCTCTTTCTTGCGTAAAAGGGGTAAACTTTTACAGAGGCGAGGGCAAAATTTGTTGATTTCTGTGTTGATTTTCTCTATTCTAAAGTCGGATTAGGGGCAATTTTAAGTCAATATCTAGGAAGAATTATTCTAAATTGACAGGGCGGAAGGTTTAAGTGTTTTAAATTTGTCTAGCTTTGAAATGCTACGGTCTTTTCTTGGAAAGGGGGAAAACTATAAAGTGCTTTACTGTTATTTCCTTAAAACTGTACAAATAGAGGGAAAACTTAAACAATCTGTGTGAATTTCTGTTCTTTCATTTAGAGTTTCATTTATTTCTCTAAATTCCCTGGGTGTGTTTTTTCCGCTTTTACATCACTTCACTGCATGTAATATCCCAGCATTCTCTCTAATTTTCTTTTTTTAAATGGTGGATGGTCCGCACGCACTGATATCTATTTTTAGTAACAGTGTCATCTATATTTAGTAACAGTGTCACCTGATTGTGTATCTCTTGTTTACCACACATAGCATAAAATGACTACGTTATGTGCTTTATAATTTATTTCTGTTTTATACATACAAACGTTTATATTTCTGTCTGTGTAGTTATTTAGTTCTGTCTGAGCAGCCACACTATTTGTCTGCACCAATCACTACTATACTTTCTGCAGAAAAAAAAAATATCTGTTTTAACTAGAGCATAGCATATTAACCAGTGTACTTTGCAAATTATGTGTAATACGCAAAAAATATATGTACTTTGCAAAATCTATTAATATTATTATTTTCTCTTGTTCGACCTTTGCAAGATGCAGTTTGTCTGGATCAACAAATCTCGGCATCTGTTTTAATGACCTTTTCACTTTAACCAGACCCAACCCATAATAAGTTAAAAATTAGATATGTATTTGTTTATGTATTTAGCCACACCGTACAAAACATGTCTTAACCCTTTTAATGCTGGAACCGATTTTGTTAAGCTTGTGCCCATAGAATAGAGCCATGTAAGCTGGCACTTATAGCTCTATACTAATTTACATTTTCGATGGACTCCTACAAAATGCAAAGCTGGAAAAGTCCATTTTGAAACCTCAGCATTGAAAGGATTAATGCTTACACAGAGTGTGAAGACTCAGGTCAGTATGTTCAGAGGCTTTGTCATCCGTATTGGAGTCAATAGACGATTACCATGTACGGCTAATCTGGTCCAACCCTAGATTTGGATACACCATGACCAAACTGCTCCTTTCATTTGGCAAACTAGCTATTATGACAATGTTTACAGGTGGCCAAGACTGCACTGACAAGACAGCACAATTCGTAAATGGGATAAAGATTTCATGCTCTTTGAACGAAAAAAATAATAAAAATATGCTTTTTCGATAGAATATACATGTATAAGAACACACATTTATTTACTATTATGCAATATGTAAACTATCTACATTTGACAAATGCTTATAAAACTGCGCATTACGAAATATATAATCATATTTACACTCGCATATACAATGTACTTAAATTTGTTTATATTTATAAAACTGGAAATAACAAGTCTCCTTATATATGTAGGGTAGCATTCAATTGTTGTTATGGATTAACAGATCAAGGAATGTCCAATTGACCGATCCTTGGTAACATAACTTGTCGTCACCAACGGATCATCGATGAGTCAATTCAATTCGTTTATTATAACATTTGGAAAACAAGTGTTCCTCGCCATTTCATATTCACATGCGTTACAAACTGTAGTATACAACAACAACAAGAACAAAAAAACAAAAATATACACAAAGGGGGAAAAATAGACAACAAAATTATGACAAAAATAAAAAATAAGAAATAAAAATCTATATAAACTATGTGGAAGAATATTTACATGGGTATATATTTTAAAATTTCATTTCTTAGTTTAAAATATTTAATGCAGAACCCAGCTAAATTGTTTAAACCGGATACATTATTACAATTCAAAAGTTCTATAAATTTATTATGCACATGGTTCTCTAAAATAAAATTGCTTTATGTAATTTGTCTTTAATGTATCGAAATGTGGACACATACGTATGCGGTGGAGTTCATCTTCAATTTCGTTGAGAGAAGTTTAGATTTTAGTATTTATTATGAATAACTACAAATTATTTATTTAACCCTTCCAAAATGTATCAATTCTTCAGCAGACAACTTTGGAAAAATCTGTTTAAATAAAAGAATTGTTATTATTAGCACATTGTTGCAACAGGTGTAATTCTTGATTATGAAAATACATTGCTCATATTGTGCGATTTCTCCTTTTGCCAAAATGTTTTCAAAATTCTGCTGCAGCAGATGCGTCAAATGGGCCTGCATTTTGAAAAAGGATAGCAAATACATACATATAAAGTTAACAATGCATAAAACCTCTGAATCCATACATATTAAATGACACGTGAATTAAAGACTAGTTTCGTACTTATTAACTCACACATGAATAAAAGACGGAAAACATACATGTGTGTTATATATAAAAACAAATTTGGATACATACATATTATGTAACATATGAATAATAGAATACATGCAAACATGTTATGTAACATATGAATACAATATGAAACACATACATATTCTGTTACATACAATAACATACTGAATACATTTATTCAAGTTACATACAATTTAAGTTACATATGAATAGAATATTGAATACATACATATCCACATAACGCTTGTTGTAGTCATTGGAGCGTGTATGTAAACAAGTGGTATATAATTGGTGACCTACATAAACATAAAAATTCCCTGACGTCAAGTTGTATATATTGTCTTTATTATATGTAAACAGAGCATACGTTCGTTGTATTGTTCATGTATTTAAACTGCCATTGTCCTTCAAGGCCATGCAGCAGCTGGAATTACGAGCTATAGTTAGAGTGGAAGGCTTCTTTCCCTACAAGGTCGAACGGGAAGACACACACAAGTCATTCTAGCCCAACTATCCGAGTTGCATTGCCTTCAATGGCGGTATCTGGATAATTGAAAATGGTAGTAGATGCTTAATCAAATCGGATGAAGCCATGCTTTATTTGGAGGACAATCCGGATATTGGCTTAAATAATCAATGGATCTATTCTTTCTTTTCCACTTAATTTTTCCGAAACATGATGCAACAGTTTCAATCGGAGCATTCGGGTAATGACACAAAAGACGACTGTGAGGTCATTGTGCAAATAGTTTCGATTGAAGGTACCAGTTAAAGCGCAGCCAAGTTTAAATGACTTGGTCAGAATGGCGGGTTTCGAGATTCTTTTGAGAATTAATTATTAACTGTAGTTAAGAGGTGACAATAAAGACCTTGAAACAGTAAGTGTGCATACACTAGTGCATGTTTGTCTTGTGTAATTTGGCTGCTAGCTTGTATTGTGTAAAGTAATTCGGAGCACACAGGGCAGCAATACATCATTTCGAGGGCATGGCATGAAACGGTTGTAACTAAAAAGTAATTTTTTTACCAAGGTTAATCACCTCGCCATAAAGTCTTTATAAGTGTTAAATCATTTCCTTGGTAAACAATGGAAATTTAGATGCCATTGCTCGTTTTGAGCAATGGCATCTAAATTTGCATTGTTTACAAAGGGGTTTTCAAAATAGGTTTTTAGTTACAACCGTTTCACGCCAAGCCCTCGATTTAGTGAATAAATGTATTAGATATCTCCAGTATATAAACGATTTACCTCTCCTATACAAATGTGTTTTATAATAATTATGATGTTTATTGTTTTGCAGGCAACGAGAGAAGAAATGACAACTTCCTCTCCTACCCCATGCCTATAACTTGCTTAAACAGTCTTCAACCGACAGCCAGATGATTTAAAGAAATCTTATTGGTCAGTTGAAGTCACATGATGAGCACAGATGCCATGGAAAAAAGAGTTTAAAGTGCATAGACTATTATTTATTTAAACAATCATGAATTGTTACCATATTTTGTTATTTTTTATCTTTTTCTCTAATATAACTGGCTTTTTGATATGTCCGCAATACTCATTTAAAACGTGTTATATTGGGGGAGAACGTTAAGAGGGCAATATAATTAATTATGCATGTTGATATTTTATGATATTACCGTGATTCCATGTAAAATTGACAATGAAAAAGCTGTAGCTTAGATGGATTTCATACAACATTCGGCTGTTGAAAGTCGCGTGATATACAATTCAAACAAACAACGAACATGTTGGAATCAATGTTACATGTATTTGAAATGTACAATCAAATACATCCTGTGCCTGCTGAAAGCGATACTTACAATTTAGAAGAACATACAACTTTCTGTCGTTGAAATGGTGTTTCATGCAATTCAAACGGTCAAACAATATCCAGGTATAATGCACTTTACACCACACCTACAATGCACTGCAGAAAGTGGGTCTTCATTCCTACCAAGTAGCAAGCTAGTGCAGAAAAACATCTTCTGTCGTATCGAGCTCGTATGAACTCCAGGAGCTTGCGTGAATGATGTCCTCATGTTCATCGACTAGAAATTCCATGTTGTTCCATAAGAAGCGAGGCCAGTCATATTTATATCTAAAGTGCAGTATGACACAGCTTTTTCGATATAGCTAGGATTGTCTGAACAGAACCTCAAATGCAGAGGAATGAGCATATTAAATATGTGTATGTAGGTATAAGATGTGTGCATTGACAATACAAATGTATCTTTACCTATAAGGTATGAACATTTACAGTACATAAGTATATACACCTATAAGATAAGATATGGTACATGTACATTTGCAACAACAATGTAAGCGTAGGATAACCATATGTGAAACAACCTGAACTACAGCTTTTTCTCTATACTGTTCAAATTATTTGAACCGTTGATGTATTTGAAAAAAAAGGTTGTTGGATTTTATATCGATAATATCGCAGTTGTAATCATATTACTTTGTTATTTATGTTCATATCATTCATATTTAGCCTATGTCATGAGACAAATTCAACTCAAGATCGCACATTTGCAAAATCTGCTGTATTGATTTAACAGAGCTCTAAATAAGGGGAATTTTGCACGTTCTAAAATCCTTATTTCACCCTCTAACCCTATGTTGTGGGCACTCAAAAGAATCGTCACATTGAGACGATTCTGTTGAGTACCCATATCATAGGGTTTGGTTGGATGATATGAGAGATATTGTGGGTAAAAGAGCTGTATACTCCTCCTTATCTGGACCTCTAATATTTAAGTTATCTCGTACTTCGTCTTACCGATGAAAGCAGGTTTTAAATGACCTATAAACTGAGTCCGTTTTACGTGACTAACATTACTTCTGATTGGTAAAAGCATGTTTTAGGTTTACATTTCTTCGCTAACATTTATTATCCAAGTAAGTTTGAAATTACTTACAGAAAAGGTCCATGATAAACTAATGATTCTAAATAGTATAGTTGTTTATTTGTCTCATAACAATGGTCATATAAACATGTTACGGTGACGAAATGTGTAAATAGGCGTGTATTGTGATTTGCAGTTACATAAATAAATGTTTGTTTGCAGTCTGTTTTGTACATGGTTGTAAGTTAATCTGTTTTCATCAAGGAGTCTTTTTTTGTCTCAATTTAGTATAGTTTATGATTATATCATTATTTATATTCGAAATTATTGAATATTTAAGGTTGTTACTTAAGTAGTTAATTTATCTCAATCGGAAGTCCAGATAAGGAGGAGTAAATACCCACAACACATCGGTACCCTATGACGCTGGTACTCCACTTAATTGTTTCACTGAGATGGTTCTTCTACATACTTACATCAAATGGGAGATAACAAAGATTTAAGAACATGAATTACTTCCCTTGTCTGGAACTCTGTGCTAGGTGAATGATTATAAGTCATAGGATTTTATGAATCCGTCCAATCATGTTTGAGACATATCTTGAGTGCGAAGTTACAATGAAGTCATACTTAATTATTGGAATGGTTTTCATCGTGTAGGAATGAAACGTGCTGGTTCACTAATTAAACTGTGGCACAGTCATCTTCACTGTTTACAAATGGTGTCACAGTCTAGATTGTTCACTAGTTACAAGGTCACACTCGCCAGGACTTACAGTCTCAAGTCTTTTTTGCTGTATGAATGCTATTATAAATGTGCAACACTGACAGAAAGTTCATATTGTTGTATTTGTGGATTTCGAAGATGCGGGTCAAACAGCGTCGACGCCGTGGTGGCTAAGAATGAACCGCAAATGTGTGATTGAATAAGAGACATTGAATTAATCAGACATATTTCATTGTGAGGCTCAAATACTTTTGAAAGAAATCCAGCATCTATCACCCTTTTGCCATTGATGGCCGTTTTTACCTTGTCTATACTATTTTATCATAAGTTAATACATGTATAAGTTTACGACGTGTAACGAAATAGTTTACATACCATACTTGCCGTATGTGTTGTTAATGTGCTTAACAAAGACTTTTCTTGATATAACTAAAAACAATGTTCTAAATATGTATACATCTATGATGCAATAAGACAGTAGTTAGTTCGAGAATAATTCGTCGATTTAACCTTGAGTGTTCATGGCATATTCGGATTTTAATACAAGATGTTCTAAACAAAATATAAAACGTAAAATTCACTCAAAAAACCTTTTGATATACACGAAATTTGGAAAATTGTCAATACATCTTTATGTTTTGTGCAAGATGCTTGCAACAATATCCTGCTACAATAATCAATGATATTGTTTCAATTTATAATTTTAATTAGACTGAAGTTCACATTTTACGGAAGCATCGTTTTACATCGCTTTCTTAATTGTTTGAATTTTCTATCTAAAAACAGAATGTGTGAATACTGGTGAAGGTTTTTTGATGTGATCTTTTTTAGGTCTTCATATAGTCTGTTCCCGGCAAAACAAATGTAATTAATAACATGTGAATGGGTAAAGTTACAATTGCTTTGCATGGAACTCTTGATAAAAGTGTGGTTTGCTTTTACTTTATACCTAACGAAATCATTGACAATGAATGTTTCTTGTAAATTAATTGGAATCAAGTGAAAAGCATATTATTTTGTTGAACATATGCAATACATCTTAGTTCAGTATAATAACATATGCAATACTTTCTGGTCACTGGTGTATTATAGAACGCGAGTAAGGATTGCAATGATATCCATCCTGCCTCCAATGTTTTCACGGTGAAAGTAACCAGGACATGCGAGGCTAGATGTTGATCCATTTTCCGGATTTAAAATCTTCCAAGACCAATTTCAGTAGGGATCTTATAACACCTAAGTCCTATGTTGGTTGGTTGAATGCATCCTCTTATCGTGCTATTTTATGTTTACCACACTGGTCATGATAAACAAGCCTTTAAATCATGTTTATAAAATGCAGTGATGCACAACTTTAGAATACATTTGTAAACAATGTACACTTAGATAGAATATGCCCATGTGCTTAGTCAGGCTTGGTCTATACTGTGTGTTACCCGTGTATCAATACGTAACACACACTACTTTATTAATCTGTCAGGTCCTTTGGTGATAATATCAGTTACAGGCATTATTCGGGGAGATAAGGGTTAGAGCGTTAAAATGCCTTATTTAGAACTAACAGAGCCTTCTTACTGTGTACAATCATCTTGGTTGTGATGTATAACATTACTGTGAGTGTTATTTGTGTGTATGAGATAAATGACTTTGGTGGTTCTCATGCCTTTTTTCAAACGGACCTTTTGCTGGATACAAAAGCAGCAAAAGCAAAAAACAAACTAGGTAAATTGCAGAGATTTGATTTGTTTTTGATAAACTCAACAGAGGGCAATTTTGAATACAGATGAAAAGAAAAGGAAATCGAGCTGTTACAAAATGATTGGATTGCTGTTTTGCCAGCTCATTGCCCTGAAGCCGAATTTCAAAAAACAATGGGGAAAACAAATTCAGTGATTAATTAGTCGTCATTTAAGTGCTTTTAGTGAGGTTATGGTCAGTGTGTGTTTCGTCTGTTTGTTTGTTTTTAATTCGTCAACAAAGTTGACAAATAGGTTAGAGTATGTGCTGTTTGTGAATTAAATTACAGTTAGTATAACATACCTCAACGCTTCATAGTTCCATCATCGTCGAACGTCAAGTTGGGTTTATGGTTCAGGAAAAGATCAGTAATCAAAATGGAGGTTAAACGCAAAAATGTTGTAACTAAATAATGTTAGACCATTTAGTTGTGACCGTTTGACTTGGAAGCCACTGAAATACGAAAATACAAGTCTTGCAGATTATTGAAATGATCTTGATTTGTGAGGATAACCTCCAGGAGATAGTTCACGATGTCTTTGTTTTTTTAATGAGCTAAAACAACGCAATGTACTGAACCATTACAGGGTAACAAATATGCAATACTTTGTATTATGTATTACTATCGATTTTTAGTATTTTGCCATGTGATGTGCTCGGCAGAAGAAGAAAGGCAATGGCGGTCTCCTTGAATCTTTTCATTAATTCGGATGATTTTGAGCTATAAAATGAAGTGTTCTAGTCTTCCAAAACTGAGGTAAATTTGAAGTTTTGAAGCCACTACCCGTATACAATTTTGGCTCATTTAATAACATGTGAGCCAGTGAATATGTGAAAGTTTATAAAGTTCTCTTAAAGTTGAACCTGACAAGAACCTTTCTTATTCTGATGAGCATTCGTTCAAGTTAGAAGCATCGAAGTAACGCGACGAAAGTGATATTTTTTTTATCACGTGTCTTACGTCATATAACAATACCCACCTTCATTATATGTTTTAGTGCAGTGCCGATGTTGTGTCTGCTTGTTACTTGACACGATGAACCAGGTTCAGACCTTCGTGCAAAGATATACAGATGTATAAATCTTAATGACGTATATGTATCGTCTTCGTGTACGTTATTGGTTTTGTAAAACTACACCGTGTGGGATCAACTACACAGGTCGAGCTTATGGATTTGAAGTTCAATGTCGTTTACAATGGTGTTTCAGTTATATCACGGCGACCAGTTTACACACCCACCAAACAATAGCTGGCTGGGTGACATCTGTAGATCATACACTATTTGATAAAAGTAAATGCATGTCACATGATATCGTATCTTGGCATAAAGGTGAGGATAAGCTTAGCATTGTCAAGTAATACTCGATATATTAACTAAACATGTGAAACGTTATACAAGACGAATAACCAATGCGCTTAACAATCGTTTTAAAATGCAATAAGCATGACAGACATATCGTTGTTTGAAACTTTTTATCAGGTTCGTTTTTTTCGACGTAACATTGACTCCATATGCAAAAAAGGGCAAACATATTTAGAATCAACAGTAGAAAATGAACAAATCTTTTGATTGGAATTTACATATCTGTTTGTATCTATATTGGATATTTTACTGAATTGCTAAGCCCATTACAAGTGTATAGTACATCTGCATGTGTGTACTACTCAACAATATTGACCTGATCCTGACCTTTGTAAAAAGCCTGAAGTCATTAGAATTTAGTGAAATACTCAATATTTGTGATTTGTTTTACGCCATAAATGAGACATGGATTTAATTATTATAAGATACTTGTATGTCATGATAATAACATATCTTTCCGCGAAGGTCAAGTTCGTGTCAATTTTGGTGAAGAAATGAAATATTATATATCAACGAATTGCATGTGGAGTGAATTGTTATCTATATTCGTTGTTGTTGTTGTTGTTGTATCCTGGTGTTTTATACTTATTGTGGTTTCGTGATGCAACGATTGTGTATATATATATACTCATAAATAGATGGGAACCATGTCCTCGTTTGTAAAACTGAACTCGTATTACTTTTCAATTGATATCTGGGATGTGTTTGACTGAAATACGGGCGATAATAAGAAAGTTGTAAAGACGATACGCGTTGTAGTATATCAATGTCATTACATGTCCTAATTGTTTTATTAAACAACCTATGCTAGTGTTAAAGAAACACTGTATTTGATGAAAATACAAACATGACATAGTAGTAACAAATATTTGTATACAATTCGGGTTCATATTGTGACGTACATCCTATTTACAGCAGCATGGCATTAACATTTAGTTAAATAACGGACATAGCTTGAACTCCTTGAAATGACAGGTTGGTCCTCTGACTGATGTTGGAGTTGATGCTAGGATATTTCATTCGGTTTCATGAACGACTTGTTGGTCGCCCGACAGATGTTATCGTATATATCGTATGACGGATGTATTGTAATGCATTAGACACAGTGAGTCTGCATCTTTTAACAGAACGCCCTGTTGCATGTGTTGTTCTAGACGTGGTCATGGTTCCTTTCTGTCGATTTTTTTTTGTGACAACAAAACATTCCAGATCTTCGTCATGCATTATCTTTGAATATGTCAAACATTTTTCCTGATTGTACCGTCTTTTCTAGGCTCTGCATCCAGCAGGAAGAGGGGGAGGAGACACAACATGTTTGAACTCCTTGTGATATAACTCTACAACTCTGACCTGCTCCTGGCCGTTATCCAAAGACGATAATTGTTTATTAGCATGCATGAACTACTATTAATATCATTACAAAAACGATAGATGATTACTAGTATGCATGAACTACTATTAATATCATTACAAAACGGTCAGGGTTAGCTTATTGTTGTCAAGTAATATCATGATGCAGTCTGAGTTATTGTCTTTCATTTAATTGGAATTCTCATTTAGTTCTTTCAGTGTTTTCAACTCGGTAGAGTCCTATTTAATACCGAAATTAGGGGAAATGGTTGTTAAATTCTATCAAATCAAGTTTTATTCCATTTTGCAATGTTTTCGCAGAGATCTAGCAATTTGAACATTGATTTATTTCAAATACTGAACTCTTCAGAAAACCCTCTGTATCGTTACTCAGTGAATCCTTACTCTTAGTCGAAGGACAACTATAATTAGCGTCTTTTCCGTCTACGAAAGAGTCCAAAGATAGCACATCGGATACAGTAATCTACAATGTGGATATCACCCATTTTAAGGTTTAAATGGTATCAAACATATTCTGTATATAAATGTAAAACTAGAAAATAAACTTTCTCTCGAAAGTTAATTTATATGACCATACTAAAGGGAGATTATCATACTCATTTGATATTTTCAAACAATGACCCCATTGTTGACTGATAGACGGAGATAGTTTAAAAATCGTAAATATAGTCGTCATTCATTACCATAACTTAGAATTTAGAATTTGAGAAAGTGTTTGAAATACATAAATATCATTAATTAGTCTATAATCTCCTTTTAGGGGTATTTTGTTCTCTCTTTTTTTTTGTAATTTTTAAGTCATAGTGTTACTTGATTTGCTCAAGGCTGGAAAAATATCAAAACTATAACTTGCGAGTTTGTGAAACAGTGTATTTAATATTTATATCTCATTTTATTGAATGATTGAATATGCAAATTAATATTTTCTTTTCATTTTCCCCTTCTTTTTGCAATAAGTTGTAGGTTGTATTGTTGTGATCCCAAAAGGGGACTTTTTCAGTGATCAAGGTCTTCGTTATAAATGATTAAGGTTTCTGGTAAAAAACCCACAATGTGAAACTTACATATGATCTTGTGTTCATATTGGTAAAGAGAACAAAATAATTCAAATTAGTTTATAAAGGGAGGTAATTCTAACGAGCTTTTAAAACCTTTTGAATGCTATTTTTTGCTTGTCCTGATCGTTGATATTAGCTTGAAGTAATTGACGATTTCTTATCAATCATTGGTAAATTTTGAATAGGATTCCAAGTATCTTAGTTATTGAGGAATTATCTCCCTTTATTGTAAATTGATTCAAACAGGAAGGTTAACTTGTAGGAAAAATAAATGTGTTATATTATTATGAATTTTATTATTTATGAACGACTTTGGTGTATTTAATGTCTAATATTGAATAAAATGTGAGTAATTCCTAGATCTTGTGCCCTTTTATGTTCGCAAACAAACATTCAGCTTTCATGAAAGTATGTGCTGCTATGTTTGCTTTCCCTGCAATAGATATCTTTTTATTAAACCAAACCTTCTGTTGTAGGTTTTCAAGACACTGATCTCATTTGAACGATTGTTTTGATTTCCAATAACATTGGGCTAAATGCTGATATAAAGGCTTTTAAGAGGTATGCGTCACGTCCCTTGTATAGAACTCTTGATCCCATGTACATTTGATTATGTACGTGTAGAACACCGACTGATGTAGTGCTTATAATGGATGACCCGGGATCGATTACAAAATTCCTTTGGATACTGTCGCTTCCCTCTTTGGCGCTCAAGATTGCAGAGATATCATCCTCAATGATGCGAGAGTGTAATGACTAAACCAATCTCATTAAAATCAGGCCAAAATACTTGGCTGTCCGCTTATTGGATCTGACTACATCGCATAACGAGTCGTCTATTGACCTAAAACGCTTGAATATATTTATGTCCAATGAAATCGCACGATATATCACCGCTTCTCTATATCGTATATTTATATGGAAAACCTACCTGTTTTTATACCGTAAAGAAATCTGTATGAGTTACCTGTATTGGGCAGTCATCAGATCTATATACGAGCTAGCGAGGTTTCGGTCTGGTTTTAATGAGAATGTGACCAGACATACATGTAGTTAAGTCGAAACACCGGGATATAAATGGACTTAATGTTGAAATCGACGTAGAACGCAATGTTATTGATGGGTTGAGGTTTTACGCCGTTGGCGCGGATTGATAGCCCTCGTAGTAACCGACTGACCTATCGGGGCTCGACAAAACTCCATCTTTGAATCAAACATCCACATGTCGAGAGTATCTATTTCAAAATAATATTTCGGTGCCGGTTTGTTTTTTATTTAATTATAAATCTCATTAATTGAACTTCGCATGCTGATTACTTAATAAAAGGATCAGCTAACACAAACATATAGAAGTGCTCTGTATATGGCGTTAAAACAAGATCATATCTAACGATTCAGTATGTCGTTCAAAGTGATGTATGTGATGAATGTGATGAATGTTAAGATCGCGCTCAATCCTATATTGTGATTCTCATCAGTCAACACTCCAGTGAAGCTAATTCATCAAATCAGGATCCCCAAAAGAGATATCTAAACTGTTGTAATCTAAAGACTATACAATGATGTCCCAAAAGCTTTCCTTACGTTAAAAGTGTTTACGGTAGCTATGTCAATCATTTAAAATTACTGACGGAGTAGCATGACCGGGTGATCTAAAACTACACAGTGCAGAAGTGTCTGTATTCTTACGGACAGGCCCATATAGGGTCAGAGTTCACAGATGCTCCTGCTTTTTGTTTCTAAAACCAGGTATATCAAGTGTCTATTTACTTGAACATATTTGTTAATAACTCATAAATAAGGCGTCACCGCTACATAATGACAGCAAAGCAAACAATAACATGCGTGTGTATGACACGCATGTTTTTATCAAATTTCTAATTTCTTAAATTGGCTTGAACTTCTAAATCGTGTCTAAATCCCCGGCTTGAAATATGATTGAAGCTTATTTCTCTGCTGGGGATCGCATTTGCATACTGTAAAGTAGAGTAGTGTCGCTGGCTATTCGATATTACTGTACCGTCGATAGCAATACTGGTTAGCTCGACCTAGGAGTGTTTATTTATAGAACGTCCATGCATACTTTTGTTGCGCAACTTGAATCTGACTGATATTGCTACTTTCAGTTACGTCATCAATTTAGCATAGAACAAAAACAACAACACCATCCAAATACAGACAGATATACATACATACATACACATACAGACAGATATACATACATACACATATATACAATGTACATACATACACATATATACGTCACATAAACAGCAATTGTCACTACTGTCTGAAGAAGAATAAGAACCACAACAACAACACTAATCACAGTCTAATGTTCAATAACATTAACAACATTGATCCGTCATTGCATAATTTCGTTAAGTGCCCTTGAATCAGACTGATTCTGCTACGTTTAGATACGTCATCAATTTAGCCAGGGACATTTTATAGGGTCCCTGATTTAGCATAGAACAACAACGACAACATCCAGATACAGACATACATACATACAATGTAATATATACATACATACAAAGTAATATATATATATACATACATGTATATGTTTCAAATAAACAACAATTGTCACTGTCTGTAGAAGAATAAGAAGAACAACACTCTGATGTTTAAACAGCAACACCCAGATACATAAATATATGTGTCACATAAACAATAATTATCACAGCCTTATGATTAAGAGGAAGAAGAAGAACAACAACGACAACACTTATGGCAATCTATTGTTTAACAAACAACAACAACAACAATTATCACAGTCTTATGTTTAAGAGGATGAGGAAGATCAACAACGACAACACTTATGACATTCTATTGTTTAACACACAACAACAACAACAACAATCATCACAATCTGATGTTTATCATCATGAACAACAATTATCAATGACTGATATTTCACATAAATTACAATTATCACAGACTGAGATACAGTGATATGAGTATTGAGGAAAGTGACAGCCAGAAAGCCATCATCCATCCATCCATCCCCATCCATCCATCCATCCAACCATCCATCCATCCATCCCCATCCATCCATCCATCCATCCATCCATCCATCCATCCATCCATCCATACATCCCCATCCATCCATCCATCCATCCATCCATCCATCCATCCATCCATCCATCCATCCATCCATCCATCCATCCATCCATCTATCCATCCCCATCCATCCATCCATCCATCCATCCATCCATCCATCCATCCATCCATCCATCCATCCATCCATCCATCCATCAATCCCTCCCCATCCATCCATCTATCCATCCATCCATCCACCAATCAAGACATACAGTGTTCATACAGTCATAAAGACAGATATACATTCAGACAGAGCTATGTATATATAGAAAGAGAGTTGGACGGAAAGACAGTCAGCCACATGTGCGTACGTATGATTCCGCTTCAAATTCAGATTTGTATAAGACCGCATGCTTGCGCGAACATATCTTTAACTACGGGTTTTAACTATTAACTGTATAAGCCGTTCCACGAGAAAACCATAAGTATGTCCGCGCAGGCTAGGGCCGACACTTTTCGTCTCAGGGCGATAGAGGTATAGAGTAGTGATTCTAGAAACAGAAAATCTACAGGATGTCCGGTTTAGCCTTCGCGGCATGCTTAGGCTGATCCGGATCGATACTTTACGCAGAGTCCACAATGTTGGTTTCTCTTAGAACGGCTCATATCTAGTTCTGAACCCTAATCCTTTTGGTACACTGATTTCAACTCCATTCAATAATTCTATTTGGGAAAAAGTTAAAAGATTATTCTAACACTATTGACAATTTCTATTCTGTACGCAAAGAGGGATTTGAGCATGATATATCACACGGTATATCACTCTAAACTTCCAGAACTATTTTTGGCTGTTGAAATTCCCTCCCGCGTACTGCCAGTACTACTGATTCATTTATCCTGACACCAGCCAGTCAGTCTTAATGCTAACCCCGCAAACCTGAGCGCCAAAGAGGGCTGCCATTTCTAACATTTTTAAAGTTAAAAAGATATAAATAGATCCGTCAGAACGATGGTGGCCAAGTTAAACTTAACGTAGAGCGACAGACAGCCTCGGTTTTGAGAGGTTGCTTTCTCGATCCCCGGTCGGGCATACCTGGGACAACTAATAATACGTATTAGTTGTCCCAGGGCATACCAAAGACTTAAGAAATCATATTATTGAAATTCCCTTCTAGGCGTTCAGGATTATGGGTGTCAGCATTACGACTGACTAGGTGTCACTATAAATGGACCAGTAGTAATGGCAAATGACCTAGGAAACATCGTGAAAAGAAACAAATTAGACTTCACACGTAATTTTGTTTTTCTTATATGATCAGAAGTGCTGTTCAAAGTCGCACACTGAAGGGTCAGGGTTATTGCAAGGTAATTTCCTGTAGTTTCTGGCACGTGTCCGAGATAAGTCACGTTCATAGACCGTAATATTACCCTTTCCCACATACACACGCTTTCTGACGCCTCTGCACGACTTTTGAAAATGTTGGGGTAATATAAGAATATGTTCATAATGAGCCGTTTACCGCCGCAATGTTTTCAACTCCTGTCAAAACGTAAGTTTCTCCTTTTAGATATTTTCCATAAGTTTCCATAGATATTTTAAAACTCCCATTCTGCAGATTTTCTTTATTAGGGGAAAGTGTTAAACAAATATAAATACTTTTAAAGATTTAAATCATTTGTGTAAACGCAAGCACACATGCAACATGGTTCTACTTGCCACGCTGTTCATTTGTAGTTTTGCTGTTGGGTATGGCGCAGCAGACGTTGAACACTGTGTCACAAAGCAGGAATTTGAATCGGCCATGGGCAAACTTGGGACGCAGATTGACTAACTTGAAAATACAGTGGAAGAAAAGTCGGGACTGAATGATGTTATGATGCAAAGAATATTTGAATTGGAAATGGAAAATGTAGAAACAAAGAATCGGTTGTCCGATTTACAAAACGAGTTCAAGAAACAGATAAACGATCGGCCAATTGAGAAAACGAGATTTCCTGCCGGGGAACTATATCCATTCGCTGAACTGATATGGCAACAACATTTGAAGCGGAATCAAACGCCGGAAAAAAATGAATACGACCAGGACAAATCACCGGAAATCGTCGAAGTGCTCGCTGATAATGGTATTCCAAAGCACGCTCGTTCATCTGGTAAACCTGTGATAAGGAATGGTCGTTCCTCAGCCCTATCCCAACCGCATCAGTTACTAGGTATGTGTTTGTGTAACCTGCTTCGAGACATTTTCTTTGATGTCTGTCTGACCGTCTGTGCGCCCCGCTTTCACTTACTGACGCAATGGCGGGCGACAAATATGTTTCTTCAATACTCGTCTTGTACTATCAGTTTTCCCTTTTACAACAAATCTGCAGCAGACGTCTTAAAACAAATCTTGGCAAAAATGTGAAAAAAATGCCATAACTGAGAGTAAAATTATTAAATAGAGTAAACGCCAATAAATAAATAAAATTAAATAGAGTAGGTAGCATAGTGAGAAAACGAGAAATTATTCATTATCAGCATTTTCACATGATGTGATACTGTTTTGAAAAGCCCTCTGCTACAGACGCGCCAAAATGCGTTTGCAAGTGGGATATTGTTGATATCTTATCTGCCCTTTTGGAAGAAGCATTGGAATACCATTAATCACGGTCAATGACGTAGGGTGACGTTGTATATTAAATGGTGTTCCACGCCGCTTCAACATTTTTTCCAGATGAATTAAGGCGTTTCTTTGGTAAGGTACCATTACTTCTGGTTCATTAATCCTGACACCAGCGAGTCGCTCGTAATGATAACCCACACCCCTGACTATTAAGTAACAAGCCGAGCCCTGGTAGCGACTGTCAATCCAAGGGGTTGAATTCGAATTCGAATTCTAGATCATGTTAACGCGATAATTATCTGACTAACTAGTTACATAACTAGTTACTCATATAATTATCACGATACTTATCTGACTAACTAGTTACATAAATAGCTGACCACATGACTATCACGATACTCATCTGACTAACTAGTTAACCACATAAATATCACGATACTTATCTGACTGACTAGTTACATAACACGTTAACTACTTAATTAGTCGCCGGGCAGAAGCCCGCGACTTCTATTTTTAATAGGTTTTCGGAAATCACATGGGAGGAGGAGTTATTATTAGAAAAAAACAAATTTAAATGTCTTGAACATATTACAATTGCGTTTGTTTAAAAACACTAAGTTATGACACATCTAAAATGAAATAAATATTCCGATGTTTTAAGTATTAGTAGTTTCTTTATTTTGACTTGCATCTCTTTTTTTGGGGTTTTATTTACGAAGACAAAACCGTCCCCATGAGACTTGCAGCAAGCAGACTGTTTTGTGTCAATATCAAGTAAAATTCACGTCGAATTCTCCTTTAAAATAGCAATCTTAATTTACTGAATGTTATTTTCATGTTCAAAGAGATGTCTTGATTTGTGAGGAATTCATTTTATAATGTTTATCCATGTATATCTAAAATATGAACTGTTTCTAAGCTAAAACGGTTGATCGCGTGACTCGCGAATACCAACTGCGTAGATCAATCTCCTTTGCAGAGAGCAGCTTATATATATATCACTTACAAATAGTAAATTATAGGTGATTTAAAATGTTTATTTGGTTCAAAACAAATGAAGAAAAGAACAAACCGAGATAAAACTGGTTTTAATAGAAAAATGACTTTGAACGAACACTCTCTGCCTATAAAGAGAGTTTCAAGAACGACACCTCTGCGAAGAAGAATGTAGGTCACGAATCGGGTCTTTCGTACAAAATTATTTCGTCCTTGACAATTTTAAATGTGTCTTATTTGTAAATATTGGATTAAATTTCATCCTTTGTTAAGGTATGATATAATTAGGATGCCAAGCTAATATCATTTTGAGAAAAAGAGAAAACTCATGTCTTCAGCGATTTAACCCTTATCTCATTGTTTTAAAAGTAAATTGCTGCAAAGGTGTCCAATGTTGACTTTAATAGGGGAAACATAAAATGACGTGCTATTGCATGCAAATCTTAAATTGTCTGTTTTGTGGTTTTATTGATAAATGATAGAATTCAAATATTCTGACAAACATCTTGAAAAGTGTATGTGGAATTCACAAATCTTATAATTATTCCTTAATGAAAGCACTGTATAGGGTTAGACTAAGACTAATGATTGTCAAGATTACTCATTTCCATTACTGTGTATGATCAATAATTAGTTGGCTGTGTGTATGGTCAACCTACTTTGGAATGGAGATTGATCATAAACAATGAAAGGCTTCAATTATCATTCACTTCGTTGACAAAACAATGCAAGTTATGACACATTTTCACTTGACCCCGCCCCTGATGTTCCAATATGCCCCTCAGTTGATAACTGTTTATTCAACTACTATACTGTTAGTGTTATGCATAACTGCAGTATGCATTTCCGGCGACATTGATGCGTTGCATCAACTTTCTCTTGTATATATCTAAAATGGCATTATGTAGGTATCTGTTAGCAGTAGTGGGCAGTAACATATACTTTTTTGTGTTAATATAAAAATTAACGCGTTAACCAGATATATATCATGATAATTAAGTGACTAACTAATTATATAACGTGATAATTAAGTGGTTATGTGGTGGTAGGACAGAAGTATGCCACCATAGAAACTCAACTCGTATATATCTCAGTAAAGATGTCTTCCAGAAGGCTTTTGCATTGCATATTGCAGTAGTTCTTAGGTCCTAGTTGTGCATTCAGGTTCTCCTACCATGCCGAGTGTTCCGTGAGTGCAATTACAAAAACTATAATTTGATTGGTTGAATCAGCTAGCACAAACCTGACAACTCGGTGAGATAGTAAAAACCTGAATACCTGATATTTGTTTCATCTTTCGCATTTATTTTATGGTATTTAATGGTTATTTAATAGTATTAAATGGTATTTAATCGGTTTGTGGTTGCATAATGTAATTATTGAACTTGTGCAATTTTAAAAAGGTACGTGCGTTATAACATATTCTTAGCCTTTTCCCTCATGCAGAAGCATTTTGATGCGTTTGCATAACACGTCTAATGAAAGCGCTGTAACAAAAGGCGAACTTTTGCATTATGAGCAAGGCCTCCTTTTGCCACAATGTATTCAAATATATTCAATAATTATAGTTTAGAGATTTCCAATATTTTAGCCTACATATTTTCAAAGTCGTCTGCTGCAGATATGTTGTATGTGTAAAGGGTTATTATCTATTTCAGCGTCAATGGCAATATTGAGGTTTTTGCAAACAATACAGATTCAGGTAAGTCGACTCGTAACGAGCTGTCTCACCTGAAAGCAGCATTCTTTGCATTATATTTATCCCAATACTTCAAAACTTTTTTTAAAGAGGAAATGGAGACGCCCGATTTTGAACATGGATGAGTCTATTTTAAACAATTCGGCGCTGAAAGGGTTAAATGGACAGTGCGTCGATTTTCATTTAAAAATCGAAAATGTTAATGGAATTCACGAAAAGGTGTTTGTTGATCCGTTGGTTTTAGTTTAACGCCCTTTTCAACATCTTTTTCATTAAAATCAGGGCGGCTCCGATTCACCTACTCAGGTGTTCCTGGCTTTCTCACACTAGTTATCTTCACACAAAAGTGAATATATTTGCAGGAACAGTATTCCGGAACTGGATGAGTGGACGAATAGAGTTCTCTGTTTTTACCATCAATTAGACGAGCTACACATATTTAAAGTCTTATTTATGTAGATTGTTCACGTTTTTGCCTATACATATGTAACTTATGTTTTTTAAAAACATTGTGGCAAAAGGGGAATTGCTCGGGCAATTTCACCTTTTGTCACCGTTTGTCAAATATATCCAATGTTTAGATTTGAATTTTAAGATATTGTTGTATATAAATATAATTGCCTATATGTTGTTGCGGATTTGTTGTGTGGTGGAAAGGGTTCAGGCATGCTTAGATACAATTCGCGTTTACTTGCACTATCAAAACATGAAAATAAACAGTGGAGCTCAATCAGGCGTGAATTGTTAACATTTATCATAATAAACAACATGGGAAGAGGAGCACGAGTACATTTGAATACACTTATTTAAAACATTGACCTACAAATATTCTTAGATTTATGATGAAGATAATGCTTTTGATAAAGCAACAATTATCGAATGTTATTTATAGCGTAATGCATGATGGCTACACTCCACTGTCGGAAGAGACTACGTGATGCGTCTATTCTACCCTTTTCCCCATTGACCAGATCACCAGTAGAATACTTCCACCAAGAAAAAAAATCGAGACACAAAATATGGAAAATATCTGCCAATGAAAGTATCACTAAATAAAGTTGGAAGAGTTGTGACAAATGGAGCAGTTGCTGATTACAAGCAATTTCTTCTTTAGTAACAATGATTTAAAAAGTCTTCTACATCAGGTCCTTCAAGATGCGTAGACTGTAACATCTAAAATATTGAAAGAATCTCCTTGATATAAGTTTACAAACATTGTGAGAATGAAAGAATGACCGTATTTGAACAGCTGCTCTATTTTCCACAGATCATAACTGCTTTCAAAATGCATCCTCAATATACGCCGTCTTTTGTCAAAGCTAATGATAAAGACTTTGATAATAATTGCTATTATCGTATAGTATTTGTATTACTTTCTTCAGGAAGGCAGACAGATCGAACGATTGCATTTTCGCTTTGGGTGAGAGATGACATTACCAACCTTGGGCAAAACCAGATCATCAAATACGAGGGCATCATGGTAAACGTCGGAAACGGCTACGACATCAGCACCGGCGTCTTCACGGCACCGAGATCGGGACTCTACCTGTTTTCGATCTTCGTTGAAGACTATCACGATCAAGACCTTTGGGTTAACCTACGAGAAAATGGCAATACCCGAACTTCAGCTGTTGCAGAACCATATGCAGAACATCAAAATGTCCAAGGGGGCAACTTAGTACTGCTGCACGTCAACCAAGGATCTAGGCTGTGGGTCTCTATCGAAAAAGGAAATCGAATTCAAAAAAATTGGAGCACATTTTCTGGTGTTCTTCTCTACTAGAGACCTATTTTGCTTTGATTTCAAATTGTTGAATGTACGAAACCTTTAACAATCAATTAAAAAATAAATAGAATTTATTAGAAATATTTCCTTATTTTCTGCTACATACATGTTTTATTTTAGTTCTAAATATGTGAAATATTAATTATATTGACTAATTTAGCAAGTTACATACCACTATAAAGAACTACACCCCACCCCTCATCCCGCAGCTCCCTCCCACATAACACACGGTTGGATAATAAAAAGGCTTTTATCATTTTGAATTGATATGTCGGTTGTATGCTTAATAACGCCCAACATTTAAACATTTGGTTGCTGTTTTTTTGTTGGTCACCCAAAGTTTCATTGAAATAAGAAGGAGCTAAAAATTAGTCTGCTTTATTAAGGTTTTTAAAAACATCCGATTGCTTCATTTCAAGATGCGGAATGTTTTTCTATTTCATTTGTACTAATTCAAATCATTATTTTTTAAATATAATTTGGTCCTTTTTGAACATTTATGTAAAATTCCATGCCTCATGCCTCAGAATCGTGAAATGCCTATGTACTGGTGTGTGCGGTATTGTCTCATCTCAGAGGGGTATCAATACCCCATCAGCTTATTCCACCGTTTATGACCTGATATCGGAAGTTGACTGACAATATTGATTTTTGTTCAATTTTAGAGATTTTATGAATTACATAATAAAGACTTTGATAATAATATCCATGATCGTATATTAGTGTTAATTAATATCTTTAGGAAGGCGGACAGGCGAAACAATTGCATTTTCGCTGGTTGTCACCCAAGACATTACCGCCTTCGGGCATAACCCGGTCATCAACGTATGAAGGCATCATGGTAAACGACGGTAACGGTTACGGCACCGAGGTCGGGACAAAACCTGTTTTCGATCTTCGTCGAAAACGATCACGATCAAGACCTTAGGATTCAACTACGAGCAGATGGCAATGTCGTCTCCCAAGCTGTGGCAGAGGCATATGGTCATACTCAATTAGTTATGGGAGGCAACGTGGTGCTGTTGCACGTCTATCAGGGCGAAACGATCTGGGTTTCTATCGAAAATGGGAACAGAATGATGTCCAACTTAAGCACATTTTCCGGCGTTCTTCTCTACCAGAGACGTACTTTGTCATGGTTTCTCTTTTGTTATATGTACCGAGCTGACATTTCTGTAGTAATCAATTAAAGAACGTATGATTCTTTATCAATATTTCATCCTTTTCTGGTCCATACATGTTTAATAATAATGTTCTAAAATCTCAATTTCTTATTTTAGTCTTCGGACTAATTTGGCAAGTTGCATACAATTATAACACTTCTCCATCAAAGATACCCCTGCCCCCAAAAGTTAAACAAACAAACAAATAAACAAACCAACACTGGCTGAACACAAAATGCTTTCATTTAATTGATGATAGACCCAACGTTTAAAAGATATGTCGGTTGTATGTCAAATAAGGCAAACGATTGCTTTCCGCAGGACTCGAATAACTGCTAGTGCTTGCCATCTGACCCAATATTAAAATCATTGCAAGGTGACGGGTGATTAACACGATACTATGTTCTTTAATTCATCTCAAACATGGTGTTCAGTTGTAGTAACTCTTTTCTCACATACAGACGCTTTCTGACACATCGGTATCAGATCTGTTTTGAAAACATTGTGGCCAAAGGAAATTAATGCTCATAGTTTAGCTCTTGTATAAGGTGCTGTCACATAGTAGCGAATAATCATATTATGCCTATTATACTTACTGACTTTTTCTCCCGACGAATGGAGAACGAAAGCAGATCTTATAACTAGCGCCCATAGTAACGAATGACAGGGTATGAGTATCGAGCATCCAACGAATGTTGAACGAATGCAACGAATGGCATGCGAATGACCAACGAATGTCCAACGCATACCTTGCGTGCTGCGTGCGATCACGTAACATATCTCCGCTGACCCAGAAATACGCCCTGCGGGTCTCCCAGGCTTTAGACGCATGAGTATCTAGATGTGCGTGCATTGGTTTGTCTAATTGAAGGACGTGATTGAACAGCGCTATCTATGATGTAGCTGTACTGTACGTGCACGTTACTACATCGTTAGTCTAGCAGAGTCTCGGAATACGCTGTTTATTCGTTTGCCATTCTGCGAAACCCTACGAACCGTTAACAAATACATCCGTTGCAGGAACGAATAACAACAATACGAAGCGTACACGTTTGTGCTATTCCCAACACTGTTTGAGCGCCTTACCTATTTAACACTCAAGTTTGGAGATTTAACACAGTTTTGCTAATATGTTTTCAAAGTCGTCTGCTGAAGATTTGTTGTATTTTGGTAAGAGCTATGGCATGAAGTAACAATGTAACGATTAATGGCTACAGTTTACAGTTAAAATATGTGACTGTAACAGGAATGTTACACGTATTAAACGAAATTAGATAATTCTTCCCAAATCAGTGGACTCACGATAACTCTCGAACATGGGAAAATTCGAATATATCGTATAACTCGAACACGGGAAAATTCGAATATATCGTATAACTCGAACATATCGTATAACTCGAACATGGGAAAATTCGAATAATATCGTATAACTCGAACATATCGTATAACTCGAACTCGTATAACTCGAACATATCGTATAGCTCGAACACTTTCTGAAACGAATCTGTCTTTTGAAATGAGTAGCAGCATTGGTTCTAATGATCTTTTGCTCAATCAGAACTGCTCCTGCGCTAGTTGCTACATATATTGTATCACTGGATTCTATTTCATAATAAAAACATACGAAGCCGTCTTTACTTCAATGAGAAATCCAGTGATCATTTGAAAACGTCAATAACTCAAAGTAACAAGAGAAAGTTGATGCAACGCATCAATGTCGCCGCATATCCATAGTGCAGTTATGCATAACACTAACATTATAGTAGTTGAATAAACAGTTATCAACTGAGGGGCATATTGGAACATCAGGGGTGGGGTCAAGTGAAAATGTATCATAACTTGCATTGTTTTGTCAACGAAGTGAATGATAATTGAAGCCCTTTCATTGTTTATGATCAATCTCCATTCCAAAGTAGGTTGACCATACACACAACCAACTAATTATTGATCATAAACAGTAATGGAAAATGAGTAATCTTGCCAATCATTAGTCTTAGTATGTATACAGTGCTTTCATTAAGGAATAATTATAAGTTTTGTGAATTCCACATACACTTTTCAAGATGTTTGTCAGAATATTTGAATTTTATTATTTTTCAATAAAACCACAAAGCAGACATTTTAGGATTTGCAATATCACGTCATTTTACCTTTCCTCTTTTAAAGTCAACAGTGGACACCTTTGCAGCAATCTACTTTTAAAACAATGAGATAAGGGTTAAATCGATGAAGACATGAGTTTTCTCTTTTTTCTCAAATGATATTAGCTTGGCATCCTAATTAACTCATACTTTAACAAATGTTGAAATGTAGTCCAATATTTATAAATTAGACCACCTTCGACATATAATATCAACTAACAGTTAAATCTCATTGAAATTGTTGTATA